>NDXB01007073.1:282-72203 GCA_002631895.1 Agapornis roseicollis
CTGTCCATCAGTTCTGTAGCCCCATCATAGAAGGCCACCCAATTGGTCAGGCAGGATTTCCCTATAGTGAAGCCCTGCTGGCTGCCACCAAGCACCTTGTTGTTTTTCATGTGCCTTAGCATGCCTGCCAGGAGAATCTGCTCCAAGATTTTATGGTGGAGGTCACCTAACACTTCTGTTTAGAAAACTGCTGGGAGAGGTATCCTTGGCACAAAGGAATGGTTCAGAACAGAGTCCTTCAGAGGTGCAGGAGGTGACTCCACAGCTGCACCTTCATGGCTTTCACTCCCTTTCTTTCTTCCTTCTCCATCAAAACCAGTATGAACAGACAAGCACTGTCCCACTATGCTATCTATACTGTACAGCATAGAAAGATTCAGCATCCAATCGATGGGTGTTAAATGACTAATAAATAGCCTGGAGAGTCAAACAAGGTCAAAAAGGTGACAGAAGCGCTGCTGGCACTTCATAATACCTACCATTCAAAAGCACCTACCCACCTAACATACACATATACTCCAGGCTATATAGCTCTTACATACTTACAACATCTGTTAAGCATTTATATAAGCATTAAACAAACGTTAATATCAAGTTTCATCATTAGGTTAATAGCAACAATCTGTTCTTGCTTTGAGACTGGGTAGATGTGCTCAGCAAAATTAACTTGAAGGGCAGGAAAAATGTGACCAAACATTTCCTACTGAAAAACTCTTCTTTTAGTAGGGAGGTCAATTCTCTGGGGCAATGCTGGAGCAGATAGCTATCTTTTTCATGCTCTTTAAAGAAATTCCACAAGTAGGAAAGCCATAAAACCTTGAAACTTACTTAACAAAAGGCTAATCCTGCATGACATGGCATTAAACTGGTGAACTTCAAGACAGTTAATGAATCTTAATATACATCCTGAGGACTACAAATGTATCTATGTACTCATTATCTACCCACAGATAAAGCAGCAAAATCTTGCATTGTGTCACTGGGGGTTTGTGGTTAATAAATAAATATGTATCTCAGAGCACTTCCTAGCTCTTACCTCAAAACATTTGCTCTGAAGATCCCGTATCTTGAGCTCCTAAAGCGTTGCATCTAAATATTCCTGATCATTTCGAGCATTCACATTCGGTATCATACAGGATTTCTTCGCATTTAATACTGATTTACCACAAGCTTGCACTTGGTTTATGTGGAGGACTGCACCCAGTAGTAGGAAACCCCAGCTTTTAAAGCACCTTTTGCAGCGGGCTCATTTGTTTAGGTGTTGCCCTTTCCCCTGCAGAGGGGAAATACAGAGGAAATGGGCAGCAGACCCTGGGGTCTTCTTTCTTACCTTCACTACTGAGCGATGCTTCTTGGGCTGCAGGATTTTGTCCAGAAATGGATATATGACTTCAAAGTGATCGGAAAATTATTTCTGGGAGAAATCCACATAAATATTGTGAATACGAGCCGCAGTCTAAAGACTTGGATAACGTGCAGCATGGAATCTCCTCTCCTCTCCACACTCTCTCTCTCAGTGCCAAGGAGAGTGACCATTTCAGGAAAAACTGGGAAAACTGCCATTCTTCACAGTATTTCTAGCTGCACACAGACTGGCTGATGTGGAAGGCACGCACATGGAAATAGAGGATTTACATTTGCTGTATTTTACATGGGAGGAAAGAGATTAAATAGGTGCTGGAAGAGGAGATTAAACAGGGCTGGCCAGAGGGAAAGGAGCACTCTCACACCTCAGAACATGGTTCGGATGTTGTTGGTTGATACCTAAAAGCAGTATAAAGAGTAAATATAGAAGAAAAATAAGAATCCATGCCCATGGCACCGGGTGGCTGCACAACAGAACTGCAAGACTTTACCCCCCTGTCCTCTACTCACTGGATTAATTTACCTGATGATTTGGCAAAGGTGCCATGATCAGTACCGGTAGTTGTGAACGTGGGGACCTGGCAAGTATTGTGCAATACACTCTGTGCTCAGGGAGCCCCATTTCTCACAGGCATTGAGGAGCCATAGCTCCTAATGCGGTTTCCAAGATCTGTAAACCCTTCTCTGTGCTCAGGTGTGAACAGTTTATATCTCGAATTAGCCAGCCTAAAAAGGCTGGCACGTAGGCATGCCAAAGTCACCAATCTACCAGAAGGGTCTGTGGCAGAGGGCACTGAGAAGCCCACTGTAACCTCTCTCTCCCCTCTGTGCAAGAGACTTCAAGGTGCATGTATGCTAAATGATGAGCACAAAACCACACTACTGAAAGCTGGTGTTAGCAGCAGCCAGAGGCCAGCTGCTCGTACACAGCCAAGGGCAGGGAAGAGACAGACTCTCTGCACCCACCCCAAACCCTCTGCCAAATTGCTGCCTGAGAATGAAGGAAAGGAAAAAAATAGTCATTCACTCTTTGAGGCATAAATGTAAGCTAAATTTAAGCCATTCTTATCTGCTGACTCACTATGGACTCCTGTGTGTGTGAGCCTTGATCCCTGGCCTGTCCTTGATGTGCTGTAAGAGCAGACAACTGACAGACCATTTTCTCTGGGCAAAACAGAGACTGCACAAGGTCCTGCCGAGGCTGCTCCTGAGACCTTTCCAGCAGTGGTTCAGGAAGTCGCTGAACTAGGAAATCTGCTGGTGTTTAGATCATTGCTAGGAGCAGAATACTGATGAGCCGCTTCCAGAGCCGATGGCAGGCTCGTCCTGAGGCAGCATCCCATTGTGCTGCAGGAAGCCCCAGAACTGGATCCTTCTGGTCTCCTTCTGATGAGTCTCTATCAATTTTGAAGAAACTACTTTGCAGTTACATCGATTCATTTGAAATTAGAATCAGGTCTTGTTTTACAGTTTGGCATTTCTCCCCCAACAGGTAGTGAGCACTATTGAGCCAGACAGCCAGAGACTGAGACCTGCATTCCATAGACATCGCAGAAGACACAAGGCAGCAGAAAATCTCACCCTTGTAGTTTATCATCTCTAAATGTTTAGAATTAAATCCTTGAATATAGAGTTTATTCTTTTTTATTCCTTAAGCAAAAAGCTGCAATGCCTGAAATACTCACGAGCTGCCAAACAGGGAGCTTGACTTTACTTTTTATGTATTGTGTCCTGCAGGTGGGAAGCTTTGCTCTTGTAAGACCACCTGCTAGTCTCATTATAAAATGTCTTGCACTGAGTGAAAAAATGTGGTAAACTAGAGAGTGTCTATATAGGCAGGAGCATTCCTGCACCACAGGCTACTGCAGCTGGGCAAGCCCCCCAGGCTTTGGGGTAAGCCCATTGCTCCTTCCCTCCCCAGGGAGAGCAGGCCTATTGAGATCAGTGGATCAAGGCAGGAGGAAAAGAGGACCCCCATATATGGCCTGCTAAAATCCTACTAACACTTCCCCCAAACATCCGTGAAGACTGCATTTCTTAGTAATACTGCAATGCCTTCTGCTATCAGAATGGATTGCACGATGCCATTGCTCTTTACTGTGAGTTGGTTGTTCCTGCATCTCTTGCTGCGAGCCTCAGACAGCCCTTACACACCTGGAGCAGAGCAGTCAGCAGGACAGAACTCTGCTACAGCCCTGTGTCTTGTCCGGGTAAGAAGTTTGTCCAAAGCAGCATAAACAAAAAGGGCTTTCAGCAGCATTGGTTAAACAGACTGAGTCTTTGAGTCATCTGTATGAAACTCTCATCATTAGTACATCTCCCTCCCCGCCTCAACTTCTGGCTTTTGCAGGCATAGCATATACACATGATCTGCTATTAAAGCACTTATTTTGTCTTCCAGTAGAGTTAGCCAAAACTAAAATGAGCATTTACAGCACTCCTCCTCTTCTTGAAATTGCCCAGTGAGAAATTCATTGGTTTTATTAGCTCTCTGATCAAGCAGAAATTTAAGAGGGGCTCTGAAAACAAAGTCACCTTTATGGCACTTGTCAACAGAATTTTATTACTGTTTCAATCCTGATGGTTGTCGAGATAAAAGGAGGAGTTCTTTCAAATCATACAATGGATGTAACTCAATAAATGGTCAACAAAATTGCCATGAGCAAAAAACTCTTATTGTTCCCTTTTCCCCTCTGCTCTGCAGCCAAATGATTAGTCTCACATCTCTCTCAACTCCCTGTATTAATTCCCATCCGTGGCAATGATGCCTACAGAGCAAACATAAGGGCTCTGGGGAGATGCCATGTCTCCTTCATCCCCTGCTGCAACCACAGCTGCTGTGAGTTGATTGTCTTCTATTCACAAGACTCCATCAGAGCTTCCTCTCCTCAACGCTTCATGGGGAGAAAAGCTTCCAATCGGCACATTTTCTCTTGAGAGTTGCTGGGTCTTTAACCTGAGCAGTTTGTGGTCATACATTTTCACACTGCCCTTTTTTAATATGCAGCCAGCCATATAAGTTTCATCTCCATTTTCCAAAGCAAAGCACTTAGGCTTTTTAGGACGTGCTTAGCTAAAAGCAAGAGAATATCTGACAGTGGAATATTCCTGACCTTAAATTTTGGGCAGATGTTTAAACATCTACCTCAACCCTGACCTATTATGAAAAATAAAGATTATTTTCTGCAAAAGAATTGGAATTTGCCCATTTATTTTCCTTGCAATTAATACTCTCCCTTCCTTTCTGTATCTTTGTGAAGCAAAATTACAATGCCTGGCATTCTCCCCTGAGAAAAATGTCATGACCTGTATTTTTAGCATCGCCTGAAATCTTCCACTCTCAGAAATGAAAAATAAAATGCATTTTAGACTTCTTATTAACAGGAAGAAATATGCTGACAGTTTAGCAATACATATGAATTATAAGAGCAATAGCATGAAGACAAGCACTGAGAGATTTATAGCTGAAACAGAACCATCCACACAGCCCGGGGGCTCCCTTTTTCCATCCTGATTCAAACACCATCTGCCTTTGCCACTGCTTGGGCGAGTGGCTTAGCATGAGCTACATTCATCAATATTCTGCCACCTCATAAAACACTTCCTCAGAATTCCTAACTGGGTTTCCTTATTTTGGGGAATTTCATAACCCCGATTTAAACTATTCAGAGTTCCCTTTTCCCCAGCAGTCTCCACCAACAGATCCAACCACAAGGAAGTGGTTCAAAGGGCTTGTAAGGGGCTCAGCAGAGCACACCCCCCCCTCACCCCCTGAGCCACAGCAGTGCTGGCAGAAATGACAGGAACTTTCAGGTGGAAGCTGATGCTAAATATCCTCTTTCCCATTCTGCAGGGCTGGGTGTCTCTCACCTACAGCTCTGCTGAATCAGGTGTATGCTGATGGCATTCACCAGGCCCACAGGCACTCATCATTCAATGCAATTTGCAGCTAGGCCAACTTCTAAATTATGTTGGGAACTATAATACTTTGTCCTGTAAATGTTTACCTGCTAAACATCAGATGCATTAGTTTCCCAGCATACTAAAAGAGAGATCTGCATATGAATGAATGGGAAATAGAAATGGTCTCTGGTATACAGATGCACACAAAACTGCAAAAGCTTTTGATCCAGACGCTTGGAAGACATTATGTCATTTCTGTGATTTATCTTGTGTTGTTCTAGCAGCAGAAAATAAAACCTTAAATAATGTCATAATGTTGATGACCAGCTTTTACGAATTCCAAGGGATATTTCTGGAAACATTTCCTACTCATCTTCTAATTTGATGGAGGTTATTCAAAACACGCTGAATAATTTTCTCTTTACAGATGAAACAGCCCCTCCAGGAGGATGTGGTAATAAATAGTAAGCGAAGGAGTGTCATGGTTTAATCCCAGCCAGTAACTCAGAACCACGCAGCACTCGCTCATTCTCCTCTTCTTCCTCCCCCTGCTCCCAAGGGATGGGGAGGAGAATCGAAGGAATGTAACTCCCACAGGTTGAAATCAGAGCAGTCCAGTAACTAAGGTATAACACAAACCACTGCTGCTACCACCAATAATAATAGTGATAAGGGAAATAACAAGGAAAGAGAATACAACCACTCATCACCCACCAACCAATACCCAGCCCAACCTGAGCAAAAATCTAGCCCTTCTGGGTAACTGCCCCCAGTTTATATACCAGGCATGACATGCTGTGGTATGGAATACCCCTTTGGTTAGTTAGGGTCAGGTGTCCTGTCTCTGCTTCCTCCCGACTTCCCCTCCTCCCTGGCAGAGCATGAGACTCAGAAAGTCCTTGGTCAGAGTAAACATTACTGAGCAACAACTAAAACCATTGGTGTTATCAGCGCTGTTCCCAGGCTGAAAGTCAAAACCACAGCACTGCACCGGCTACTAAGAAGGAGCTACTAAGAACCAGCTACTGCTGAACCCAGGACAGGGAGACAAACTTGAAAACTTTAAAAAAGGCTTTGGAAAACGTTCACAGGTGAGGACAAGGAGATGATTTTTGCATGCTATGATTTTTTCTTAGGATGAGGACTTCTGCAACAGATGTAAGTGCATGAGAAATATGAGTTATTGGATGTACGGGGCTTTAGTGACTGCACTGATAAAATCACTTTCCCGACAGAAAGCAGTCTGACACTAGTATTAGTGCATGCTGGGTGATCAGATGAGGCACTCCACCCTTGTTTGAGCTCCTCCATTAATTTAAGATATATCTTCAACTTCTTTTATGAGAAGCATGCTGTCCGTGGCCTGCTTAGCTCCCATAGCTTGTTTTTGTTTTCTACCTTCATTACGATGATTCATAGCAAGGGATGAGCTGGAACTAAACTGAGACTATCAGCAGGATAACTGAAGGCTTTAAAGAGCCATGAAATGCCAAGGGGAGCAGAATTACAGGCCAGCAGATTTAACATGCTTTGTTTTTTCACTATGCTTTTAGAGAACATCCCTGCAGGGACAAAACCCATGGCCTTGCCAGGTCCCAGGCATCCTGAGGATTGTATGAGCTTCAGCTGGAACAAAGCAGGAGAATCCCTGCATTGCTCTGCTTCAGTCATTAGTAAAGAGGTCATTTCCATCCTATTATGCCAAAAATGAAAAAAAGACAGGACTTCTCCAGCATCCATGGGAAAAGAAGTCCTGTTCTAGAGGAGACAAACTTGGGACTGTGGTGGGAGGGGAACTCAAGCCCATGTTCTGAAGAGCTGTACCAGCTGTGCTATTTTGAAACAAGGGAAATAACAGCTGGATGGCAAGCGCCGCTCTGTGCCAGCGCTGGGTTATTTAGACTTTTGGCAAATATATTTTCCTAATTTATGATTATAGGGTTTTTCTCTTGACAGTCGGTTTGATTCCAGAATTCCCACAAATTACTTGATGATAAGGAGATTGGTTTCCATAGGCACATCTGTTGAGGGAAAGATTTCTGCAGACAACGGCGTGTGCTGCTGGCCATCTCAGCTTGCCCTGCACATTCTCTCCTCGGTCTTTCTGGTTTTGATTCAAAGATGAACAAAACAAATTAATGTAACTTTGTGTTTACTGGGAGAATTTAAATACCGTGTAGTTACCGGTGTGATTCATCACAGAGGCTTCTGTCATGGGAATGTGCTTCAGACAACAAGGAAACAAGTTATTCCCTGTTTCCACCAGCAAAGTTAGGCAATTCCGGTATATTTTCTATACAAACCTATTGGCAGCATTCTGCTTCTTTAGGATGGCATTCAAATGTAAAAATTGATTCTGATGAATCTTTGCGGCACACAGGCAACGTAAGCAGGAAAAAAGAGTAATCTGCGTTGAGTTCTTATTACCACTCGAGTTCGATACTAGTGAGCAGTGAAGGAACAGAAGGTTTTGCATCTGCTACACTGGGAACCAACAGCAATTAATTCTGCAAATATTTATACATTTTATTTTGCAATTACTTTATGTTTTGTACTTCTTTGTAAACTAACAATTTCTGTAAGGATTTATTGGTGAAGACAGCTAGCAATTTGGCTATCCATTAGGAAACAATAGCAACAAAAAAAAGGTACTTTTCTCTGTTTGTGCAGCCACTCATTAAAAAGATGATGGTATTTTTCTTCAGAGCTGCAACAATGGAGGCAGCTGCTTCCCCTTTTTTTGTCAGAAGTCTCAGCCCTGGGGCTGGTCAGGCCAGGTCCCTATATGCTCGGTTCAAATGAGATAGCACTCTCCAGTTGATGAATTCATAGGTTCACCACACAATTCCCACTTCTCTCAGAAATATGGAAGTTAAAAGCCTTGGAGTCATTTGTTCTCTTTGGGTAGCTTCAACAAAGATGTCAAGAATTTAGACCACAAGCTGGTTGTGGGTGTCCTTACCTAGTCCAGATAGAAGGCCCCTGGTTAATGAGCATAACACATTCGTAAGTAAAGGAATCTCTGTTTACTCTAAGCTCTCATCAAGGATTTGCTCAGGAGACATGGTAGCCTTGTGAGGGTCTGGTGTTCACCACGCTGCTCTGAACACCTCTGCAAGTATAACAGAGGCTTTTGCCCTATGAAGTCATGTTTTCAATTAGGGCAGTCTTGCTTCCCCATCCCCAGTTTACTGCAGAAGGAGAATGTGGCAGGGTTTCATTATACCACCTGTAGGGCTCTTGACAAGTAAACATACTATCAAGTGAAAACAGCGGGATGCATCCTGCAGACTGTATCTCCTGCTCACTTTGCATCTTTCATTTCACTGGCGTGCTGCGTAGTGCAATGACAAAGACTGTCGTCTTTCTATCACTGTTCTGTCAGCTGACTCTGGGGAATCAAGAATCAGACAAAAAGTACGGCTTTTCACAAGCCAGGATTGGCACTGCCCTCCTGCTGTCTGACAGCAAATCCCCAGATCTTCCAGAGGGGTTTGTTATCCATATTAGGAGCATCTCCACTTTGCAGGGAATGATTCAGGGGAGCGGGAATCATGCAGTGACATTCCAGAAGGCAGTGGCAGGCTGGGGAACGAAACGTGAAGTTTGGGTCAATGCACTTCGCATTTATGTCCTTGTTTATGCATAGATTTTGACTCATGTTTTTGTACATTTATTTTCTCCATGAATAAAGCCACTGACTGAACTCACTCTCCAGACGCCGATCCCTACTGCAGTCAGCTACTCCACAGTATAAACCCCAGCAGCAACCAAGGCTACAGGCTTCTGAGAAAGACAAATTAAAACCTCACAGAACTTTCAGTCAAGAGGAAGCTTTCCCCTACCACACCATACTGAAGTTTACTCTTCACCACAGCATTCAAATCCCTACCCATTTCCATCCTATCTTCCCTCATCATTTGATCGCTGGTACCTAACAGGCTCGCTGGCACGTATATCCTCTGTGCTAGCCTAATGGATTCCTCCAAAACATGACTGAAGATGGGATTATTAAGGAAGTACCTCTGGATGAGTGAAGGAAAAAATAAATAAATAAATAATGGTATGAAGTAAATGCCATCCAACTGATCCCTTTCCAGAGTATCAGCAAGAACTGAGTTAATGCAAACATAACTCTGGTGACCCACACAAAGGAAAACATCCTGGGTGTTTTCTCACTGCTGAACAGTTAAAATGCACTAAGGTATCTGCAGTGACAGCTTCCTTAAATCAGGGCTTGATCCTACAAGAATAAGCACTTCCCTATGTTTTTATTTGTCCTTAATAAAAACATCAGGCAAACTGCCCCAGACAGACCCTGAAGCACACTTGCATTGCACAGATACTCACTCAGAAGCTGTGGGACTTGCTAAAGCACTGAGAGCATAGAGGCAATGTGAGAAACCCTGGTCATCCTGGGAGACCTGCCAAATTGCTCAGGCTTGGAGCTCCAGATTCATTCATCAGGAAGACCTTGTCTACAAGGTAGTTTCTGTGTCAGATACAAATCTATCCGATATCCTTTTATTTTAGAAGGCACCATCCATCCAGAGTAAATGAACCTTTTTCTTTATAATCCGTTTGGTCTGTCTTCAAAATGTGGCAGAACACTTTGTAAATGGGGATGTTACTGAAAACATCTTCCATATCGAAACTTCCGTATATTCTTGTGTGCCTCAGCCACAAATGCCGCAGGCTCCCGTTTCATGAGCATCATGAAATCTCTGCTTTACAGTTGGACTTAGTTATATGTCAACTGTCTTTCTAAGTACTGCTTTTGCAGGAGAAGAGTGATTGAAATTACTTCTGTAATTGAGGAGGGCAGTCTATTCTACTTCTTTGTTATAATCAGGAGTTTGACAAAATAGTTTTCTCAAAGCCTTTGGCCAGTAAAATTATTTAAGCCGTCAAAACTTCACTCAAGCAGTGCAAGAAAGGCTATTTTCCTAGCTTAGAGTAATGACCAGAAAAGCCTCTATGCATCACTGTTTATTATACACCTCATTAACTTCGACATAATGCTAATAACTAAACCAAAGTTCAAAGCCTCTGAAAGTCACATTTTCCTACATGGGGAAAGCAAACGTTGGTCATCTGAGAAGGTACAATTTAACTCTGGCAGGAACAGACAGTGTTGGGGACAGCTTCTGTCCTTGCACATCTGCTCAAGTGCTCCTATATGTCATTTCAGTAACACCTGGATTTCTTGAAGGCTTTTTCTGAAGCCATACCTGACTCCTGCACTCTTTAACCTCCTTTCTACAGCTTGTCTGATTGCTTGTTTGCTTTTGGCTCTATCACAGTGGATTTCTTATCATTTTGGGTGTCTTCATAAATTGAACATGCTCAAAGCAATGGAACTCCAGGAAATGAAAGGCAAACCAACAAGGTTTCAAACCCATGTGCTTAATTTCACAGTCCAGCTCCCAAATATGGAAGACAGAAACGTCTCTCATGCATCCCCCAGCCTCATAGGCCTGCACTGTTCAGCAAATAACACTCATCAACTACTTAACGCACATTCTTATAGATAAAACTGTCAGGCCAGAGACTATTAAAATGCCACCTGACAATGCAAGATTTATTAAGTTTAATAAAATGGCTCTATCACCTATTACCTGGCCCCAAACCGTTTCGCTGCAGGTGACAAGCGCTTGGCAGCTGTGCTTTAACACACACAGAGAGTACCCACAGGAGGTTTGAGTTCAGTTCAGACGGGTGAGGATTTCACTTGTGTCACTCAGGAACACCTCCACCGAGGTCAGCAGAACAACACTGTGGCAGCAGAATTGGGCCCTGCGTTTTCCCAAACCTTAGGATCCTCTCCCAGCTGTAGCAATGTACTTGCACATTCGCAGCTTTCGTCTTTGCACTGCAGTCTTTCTAACACGCTAAAGCAGAGGGGGAGAAGGTTTGAGTTGAAGCCAGCCCCTGGAGCTTCAGGCCATACCTAGGATGTGTTTTCATTAACTTTGCAGTAATATTTCCTATACATAAGCAGTGAAATAGCACAGTCTGGTACAGGTAAATATCCTACTGTACTAATGAAGCTTGAAGCAAAAAAAGCATTGCTAAAGCAAAACCACATACTTACAAGCAAAATCAGGAGGAAATATGTCCTGGGGGAATCATCTGCCACATGAATCATCTCACAATAAACTGCACTGATATGCCACAATGGTTTGCATACAGGTTAAATCAAAACAACAAGATGAAATTAAAGCCCTTCACTTCTGTGATGGTCTGATTCATCTCTGCCGATAAAAAAACCCGAGGTGCCACTTAAGCTACAAAACCTGGGGTTATTTCCCCCTTGCTTTATGGATTTAAATACATCCGAAATCTCCACAGAATGGTTAATTGTGGCAGATCTTCACCATTCTGCCTTAAAAAGAGGATCTCACAAAATCCTGGCTGGCAAGATGCATGAGGAGCACCCCGACCCTGCAGCCTGGCTCTGCCAAGCTCTGCAGCAGCATTAGGGGTCCAGCCTTTAGAGAAAGAGCAAACTCTGCCTGCATATTACCAGCTTTAATTTCACACTAGATTAACTAAACTATTGCAGGTCTTTTGTCTTATTGTAAAGTACCTTCTGTGAGGAACAAAACAGTCCCAGGTACTTTGTAATGAGCGAGGTCCAGACAAGTGGATTTCCTCTTGAGCCTTTAAAATACTGATTAACTTTTTTTAAACCTGTTTGGGTTGAAGATGAATGTCAAAGAAAAGCAATTCAGCAATGCCACCCATGCTTTAAACAACCTTCAACCTTCACCTTGAGGATGGCAGTGTGTTAGCTGATCGGGGACAAAGTATTATTTACAATAGGCAGCAAATCCAACTCATTTGCAGCTTTCCCAAGTAAGGGCAGAGGAAAGGAATACACTAAAGTCTTGAAATGGCAACCAGCCTGCAGTACTTAGTACATGATTATACAGTCTGCTCAATACAATCTATGCTATTTTTGCACCCAGCAAGGGAAAATACACTGAGAAAACATGCTCATTTCTCACCAAGAAAGGTGAGGATTTCCTCAACTAAGAAGAAGAGGGTGCCAATACAGTTTAGAAACATGCACACCTTCCTTGAGAGTGAAGATGCAGCATAACTAGGGGGTAAGACGCAATCCTGCATACCTTAAAATCAACCCTGCCAAAGGACACAGCATCACTCCTTGCACTGATTTCTTAAGGCTGACTTCCCTGGTAGATCAGAGAAACTGGTAGCTAGTGTTTGTGCTTGCATGCATGGACCTGATTCCCCCATCCAAGGTAAATCTCTGCTGCTCATCCTGGCTATATTTTGTATCACATTTCTTTGCTAGCAGTAATTCCTTTCACAGCTGCATTTACAACCAGATTTTCTTTTCTTCAGAGCTAAAACTGAAAATGCTGCAGAGCTGCAGATTAACAAAACAAGGCCCCATCCTTGGCACAAGACACGGCTGCAATTTCATCCCCGAGATTCGGCTGCTCTACTTGAATTCTGCTTTTGTGTTTTATGACATCAGCAGAAACATCTCCGAATCATGCCTGGCTTTCAGTTACAGACAACACCCACTATTCTCTGGCCTTTTGCAAAACAGCATCTTTGAACACATCCCCAGTGCACTGGGAAGAAACGCCTGGACAGGGCTGGAGGAGTGAGCAATGCTTCCTTTTTATTTTATAGAGCCACAGTGAGTGCACTTACTCCCCAGGCATCCACTTCAGCAGAAGGAGCACTCATTCAAAAACCACTATCAGGTGCAGTGCAGGTCAATGGTGGCTGTCACAAGGTGCTGTGAGGTGATGCAGGCTGATTCTTTCGCATGAAGTATATTAGAAACTGGAGTGGTCCTGTTAGTTTACACTTCAGAAAGATGGTTGTGATTCATCCCTCTGTCCTGGAAGTTCATCCTGAGCATTGATTACCCAGGAACAAGGGTCTGCCACGATTTCACACAAAGGAAAAGGCTCATTCACTCCTTGCAAACACGGCATCATCCCAGAAAACAGCAAGATTTCCTGTATGAGAGGGTTATATTTCATGTTCTGCTAAGGCAAAATAAGTTATCCTTATCTTTTACCAGCCCTCAAGTCCAAAGTCAGGAACATTAACAGCTGTGATTTTTGCTTCTGACAACAAAGGCCTAACTCTGCCCTCAGAGACTTGCACAATCCAGCTGATGGAAATACGCTTTTCCATCATGTCTTGCTTTAATTGAGGACGGTTGAGAACACATTTTGGCCAAAGACTGCATTAGCATTCACAAGTCCCTCCCACAGCGGGGGGGATAAGCTCATGCTCTTTGGGTTCTGGAACACTGGGGGGAATGGGATGTGTTCGCAGGTAACATCGCCCCGAGAGGCAGAAGCAAAGCCCTTTAGCCAGGGAGCCCCTTCCCCGCTCCCTCCCGCTGCTGCGACGCCAGGTGGCAGCGCAGCCCCGGGCATGGGAAAGTAGGAACGAGCGGGAGGAGGGAGGGAAACGGAAGATGGAGGAGGAAGAGCAGCGGATTTGCAGCAGGCTGCTTGAGGGGAAACCAGCCCTGCTGCTGCGGGAAGCACCCCCGTGCCATGCTGCTGTCCACAGCTCTTGCAAACAGCAGCTCCAGCCGCTGCGTGGAGGTCTGGCATGGAGGACAACGGCAGCACAGACATGGGCACAGATGCAGGTTCATGGACGCAAGGGCATAGATTATTTGTTCCCTCTCACCCCCAAAAAAGCTTACTGCTCATAAAACAAGCAACGAGCATTTCAGAGAAAAGCTATCTTTCGAAACAGATAGCAGTGAGAAGTAAAAGTTATGCTTAGGAAATACAGGAATAGGCTATTTCACACTTACAACTTTTTGCCAACTTATTTCCAAACCCAGAAAAGCCTAGAAATCAAGTGGAAAGGGTCCCTTTGTGTGCGGGAGCAGGTGCAGACTGCAAGATCATCAAACTCCAGGGTGAAACCAAGAAGCATTTGCCTCCTGTAACTAGGGTTCATTAGGGACTGTAGTGACAGGACAAGGGGTAACGGGTTCAAACTGAAACAGGAGAGGTTTAGATTGGATCTAAGGAAGAAATTCTTTCCTGTTAGGGTGCTGAGGCACTGGAATGGGTTGGCCAGGGAGGTTGTGAGTGCTCCATCCCTGGCAGTGTTCAAGGCCAGTTTGGATGAAGCCTTGGGTGCCATGGTTTAGTGTGAGGTGTCCCTGCTTATGGCAGGGGGATTGGAACTGGATGATCTTAAGGTCCTTTCCAACCTTAACTATTCTATGATTCTATGATTCCCAAGTGCTTCTCTTCTGTTAAAGCTGCTGTATAATCTTAGTTCCTCCTAGCCTGTGTCTTTTGGCTAGACTGAGCAAGCTGACAACTGGCCTTTCTTTTCCTGAAACTGATACCTTCAATGTCAACAAATTCACCTTTTCCCTTTCACATAAGGGGTAGTTGCAAGTTCCCAGCAGCTCCTGCCTCGGATGCTCCCAGGGCTGGGGATAGCCCAACTTCTCCTGCAGCTTTTCCTGGCCCTGCCCAAGCTGCTTAGAGGGACAGAATGGACCTGTGGTCATCACCACCCTTCAGATCAAGGGTTTTGGCAATGCCTAGAGCAGCGTTCAAATGTCATGAAGGTGACACGCAGCAACTGTGCAAAACAAGGCAACTTTGCCCCCAGATGGCCCATCAGGTTTAAAACGAACGATCTGACCTCTGCAGAAGAGTGTTCTCGAGATCTCAGCTCCCATCATTACCTCAAATACTCCCCAGCCATCACCCTCCATCTCTGTTTACTGAGGATTTCAGGGCTTGTTTCCTGATGGCTCCTTCCTCCTGTAGTTCCAGCAAATCTGAAGAGTTTATCTTGTGCATCTCTGTTAACAGCCCTCCTCAGGGAGCTGGATATTCACCAAGCTTCCCTTGGCTACTGACCTGGCCTTATGTTTGCCAAGCATACACTGTAGCAATCTAACCACAAAACCCAAGCAGCTAAACAGGCATACTGAGTATCCCACACCTCATTTCACAACCTAACAGACAATGGCCCTTTCCCCCTTTCCCACACGTATAACTTCTCTGCGTGCTTTCTTCCCACATCGGCATTTCAATGGCATTCGTGCTGGGGAGGTGGAGATGAACAACTGTTGAGCAGGGACTTCTGTGGGAGGTTGTTGTGGCTCCAGGTTTCTTACAGAGCGAGCCCAAGCATAAGGAAGACAACACAAATAAAAGCAATGAGGAGAGGGCAACAGTGCTTCCGTATTTGTAAGAAGTATTCAGCTCAACTGAACTGAATAGAGCTGACACACCAGAAAAACTGTGAATAAGAACTATACTGTTTCGTTCTACATGACTGGTATCCTGAAATGGATAATAATCTCTCTCTCACAACACACCTGTTTGTGACCCTGTCTTTGGCAGGAACTGGACACAGTGTTCTTGCAGATTTCTCAGCCTTAGAGTTAATTGTTCTGTACACAGGAATTTCTGAATCACACAGAGGTGGGAGACCCATCTCCTGAAATCCAGATTGCCAATGGATGCTAAAGGTGGACCTACAGTTTTGCCTTCACTTCACAAAGATCATGGTGATTCAGGCAAGTTGGCCTAAAATATAGCTTAAAATAATAATTCATAGTTAATGTGAATTTAAATGTGAAATTAAATTTAAATGTGAATTTAAAGCTAAGGCTTAGGAAATTTATCTTAAAAAGAGTGTCAGAAATTATATGTTGCTTAAGTAGGTACCCTCCTGAAGCCCTTCAGACTGAACAAGCGCATATTCCTTTTAACTTGACCTAACAGTGTCCAATCATGCTCACACTCACAGCTCCTTTATTCCTTTATTCCCTCTCCCTATACTGGGATTTTGCCTATATTCCCAGCCATTGGCATGAGAAAAGGAGTGTTTTCTCCCAGCAGGAATCTGAGGCATAGCCATCCCAGCACTCCATCCTTGAGGGCTCCCACATGGCAGAGGGAATAGCAGAGAAGGCAGATGCCTTCTCCTGCATCACCCTCAGCCAGAGACCTGGCTGCTGATGACACTGGGGGAGAGATGAGCAACACAATTGTACTGTTAGCATATTTCTTTGTTACATAAAGAAATAACTGGTAATCCCCAAAATCTCCCACTGCACAGAAAGCAAGCTCACGTTTAACAGAGGTGGGGCAGCAAGCTGCTAAGTTGTCAGTACATACTAAAAAACAATACCGATGTTGCACAGAATGGGTACAGGTCTAAAACTCACTAAATTGTTCAAAAAATGGCAGCCAGAAACATCTGTGGCAATATTTAATCACAGCCAAGAGCACAAGGGAGTGATATGGATGAGCATGGGGAAGACATGAGGGGATCCATGAGGGCCCGCCACACAGAACATAACATTACCCCAGATCAACCAGTGTGTGATGGAAATAGTCCCTTCTCAAAGGGGAAAACGTGCATTGCTGAAGATTGTGTCCTGAAATAGCCTGGCCACAAGAGGAGACAAAGACCTGGAAAAGGGTTCAAGGACATAGGAAAGCAGGAAGCAGAGTAGAAAGACAATGCAATGGTGAGGCAGCACTAGACTTGAACTACTGTGCGCTTTCACAAACATGCTCCTCACACCGTATGGCAAGAATCAGAGAAAAGAGCTTGCTTGCTTCCACATGCTTGCTCTTCCTCCCTCACCCCTCAACAATTTTCTCTCTTGAAACAGCGGCAACATCTCGAATGTATCAAGGTGTGCCCTCCATGGGAAGCCATGCAGCTGGACATGCGTTGTTTTACATCACACAACTGGGAGTGCCAAACTTCCCCAACAGCACAGTCCTTTCCTCCCACACCCGGGAAAGCAGGACTGCCCGCAAGCTGTCTGTAAGAACGCATCTGGTGAAATTGAGTCTAGACCCAAAAGAGACAGGTTTTCATCCAGAAGATCCACCAGTCAGCCTCTGCCTTTTGTCTCACTCCTGTGAGGACATGCTTGCTCAGGAGCCTCAGCTGCTTCCTGCCACCACCACTCCTCGGTCCCAGCTCCAAAGCCCCTTCAGAGTAGCTTCCAGAAGAGCAAGTTATACAGGATACATCCACCCAAGTAAGTATCCTGATGGGCAAAGGTGAAGAGGGTTAAACTACAGTCAGGATCTCAGTGGATCATCCCTCTTTCTGGATTACAGCCCCTCAGTCCATTTCCCACATGAGGTGCTTTTGGTCTTCACGCTGATGAAAGAGCACTATTTCTGAGGAGAGGCTGCTGGCCAAGCCCAGCGTGGCAGTACTAGACCATCTCCCTGGAGCTACCCTCTAGCACCTGTGACTGATGTTACCCACACAGAACAGACCTGGGTTGTCTGTTCTTTCCCTCACAACACAATGATGGAAGAAACCAGGAAGAACACTGATCAACAGTGAAAACAGAGAAAAACAAGTGCTCATCTGACGTACTCACTGATAAATGTTGATGTGTGGCCATTCTGGCCTGGCTGGGCATGATGATGAAAGGCAAGCAGGAAAGCAGCACCAGCTATGGCTAAACAGCTGCTTCTTGCCCTGGAGTCAGAGGTCACCCACAAAAGCAGAAGGCATTGCCCTACCTCTGGTGTGGTCTGAGAGGATGCTGGCTGGAGAGCAGGGCATCCTAAGGGCTGCTGGCAGGAGCTGCCTGTGCCTTTTCTCCATCCAAAGGAGCCCAGCATGTGGAGGAGGAAGAGTACCTGGTCTCTCATCTGCATAGACTCACCACGTTTTCTCAGGATGATGTAGTCAAGAATGGGCTATTTCCTGAGGATTCCGTAATGAATGAAAGAAGCTAGTGGCAAGGAACTTGGTCACAGGCCTAGGAATTACCTGTCCTAAAGGAAGTTGCTTTTATACAATCTGATCAAAGATGACAATTTATGACTTAAAGAAAGTTATCTTACCCATGTTGTTACTTTAATCTTCTTAACTGAAAGCTTTATTTCTTCATGCAGTTAAAAACTTTCTAGGGCAATCCTTATCAGTGGTCCCATGGATAGGCTGCAATGCTTCGTATTATTTGCTTAAGATGCTCTTCCTCACAAATGAGGAGGCAGTGAGCTGCAGTTGATGGCAGAATGAGTGGCCAGCAGCAAGGAGTCCTTAAAAGAGAATACAAAAAGCTCTTGCACCGAACTAGGATCCAATAAAAGAAATTGTTGCCTTTGTTGTATCCTGCAACCAGTCACACTACAAAGTCCATATGATTTCATCTAAAAAAACCCAAACAATTTCCTAACATTTGGTTTTCTTTTTCCAGGAAAGTAATGCAGATTTTTAACTCTTGCATACTTTTTCAGGGTCACCAAAAACCCCAATATTGCACCTTCTTTTGGTTCATTAGACAGAAGTTGTAGAGCCAAAACCAACAGAAAGGAAAAAGAAAATAAACATTTCTTTCACCAGGAGGCTTGCATGGTTGAAAGGCATCACCTGCAATGAAATCAAATGACCCAACTTACAGTCTTAGATCTGTGCTTGGAAGCATTCCCTGGAATGACAACCCCTCTCCACCAGAAAGCCAGCAAAGCCCAGCCAGGACAGAAGGGATACACAGGAGATACCTAAGCTTTGCACACAAACAGAATTGGGAGGAGTTATTGTATAGCTTCTGGCATAGTGATGGTACCATCCAGGAGAGCTGTACCAGGAGGACTGGTAGATACCAAGGACCTTCAGCAAAGTAGCAAATCAACACTTGATACGCACAAAAACTATCCACACTAAAGCTCTAGTGACAAAGGTTGCTGCAGACAGAGACACATGAAGTTAAGACTGGAAAAGTGAGCACAACAGAGATCTTCTTATGAATATATGCAAAGACTTTAATTCCTTATAGAGCTTTATTTCTAATATATATGTATTTGCTATCCTTATGAAGAATTTTTCAGCTCTGGGAGCGGTTGTCTCATGGAGCTGAAAAATGTTTTCCTTCCTGTAAATCTCACAGGAGTTAGAAGGAAAATTATCCAAAGCCTGTATTTGAGATTATCACAAATATCCTGCCTGTTTACTTCTTGAAACTAAGGTGTCTACGTTTAGAATGAGAACATTTTCTTACTATGAGGCTGCCAAAGGAATTTAATGCATCTTTCCACAATGAACTTTAAAAACTACCATGTAAGTTTAGCCACCCTATGAGAAGCACAAATGCCAAGAAAAAAAATACTAGAGAAGCACCCAAAGTGGAGATCTAGCACCTCTTTCTTCCCTTTATGGGGGTTTAATATTTAGTCCAAACTTGCCATGAGAATTCTGATTAATGATCTTTAAAGCTCAATACCACTGCAGATTCAGCCTGTAACTGAAACTTAAAAACCAAGCCTAGCAATCTGTTTCCAAGCAAGCAATACCAAGGGAAGAGGCAGAAGATACCAAGGAAAAGGACAAAGCTCTGATGTAACAAAAGGGGAACTTGCTTCACAGTTCTGGTTAGCTATTTCTCTTCTCATGTTTTGACCTGAGACCTCGTGTTTTAACCTGAGACAGAATATAATCTTGCAGATTCATCATGTACTTGCAACATTCAGGCATCTAAACCAAAGGGTTACCCCTTCTAACCCAAACCATTCGATGATTCTTGATTCTTGCTGTATTAAATCACAGAATGGTTAGGGTTGGAAGGGACCTTTAAAGGTCACTTAGTCCAACCTCACTGCCATGCACAGGGACACCTTCCACTGGGCCATGTTGCTCAGAGCCCCGATCAACCTGACCATGAATGTTTCCAGGGATGCTGCATCTACCACCTCTCTGAACAACCTGTGCCAGCGCCTCACCACCCTCAGCATCAAAAAATTCAATTAAATTTGTCCTGTCACTGCAGGCCTTTGTCCAAAGCCCCTCTCCTGGTCTCTCGTAGCTTCTTTAAGCACTGGGAGCTGCCCTAAGATCTCCACAGAGAGCCTTCTCTTCTCCAGGCTGAACAAGCCCTGCTCTCTCAGCCTATCTCCAGAGCAGAGGTGCTCCAGCCCCTGCATGGCCTCCATGACCTCCCCTGAACTTGCTCCAGCAGCTCCATGTCATTTGTGCTGAGCACTCCAGAGCTGGACTCCTGGCAACAACTTAGATTAATTGCGTATTATGCAATACAGTCTTTTATTTTCATGAATCAGCTGGTCCCTGGTTTTCTTCTGAGTTCCTTTTTCATCGGGAAAGGCACATGGATGAGTTCTGCTTTGCTTTCATGTACTATTATTTTAGATTCTTTCATTACGTCAGGTTTATGAGGTCGCAGTAACCACTCCAGTTGAGTGAGTGGTTACTCCAGCCTCATACTGGCACATCTTTTCTTTTCCTTTTGTATTTCCTCAGGCCAAACAGTTTCCTTTCCTCTTTTTGTCCATTTGTGGAACTATCTTTTGTCCATTTTATCTGCTGAGAGTAGCCAAAGCCTAAGGAATCAGAGAAACTTCTCATCAATTTACTTGTGCTGGTTTATCCCTAAGCACTGGGCTGATATATGCATCAAGACATCCCAGAGGATACTGAGCATTTTAATACTGAATGCTCACAGTGCATCTCAAACAGCCACTTACTCAAAGCATCCTCTCTCCTACTTCACCTTTTCCCCTTCTGGTCTTGAATAACTGGTGCAATTCTCCATGTTCTTAGAACACCAACACAGATAAACATATAAAACTCTGCTTATATCTCTCCCAAGTTAATTACACTGCACAGCCAAGTCGATGTAACGCTGTGTCAGGCAAAGTGGGACAAACACCCACCACTCCATGGTTTCCTAATCTTAGCTTTACCAATTTGCTTTCCATGGTGAAAGATTTCTCTGTAAAGGAGGAAACTGTCTATACCCATGTATTTACACACATTATTCTACAGTCCTTATAAGCAACCTCCCAATTTGATATGATGTGGCAAGATTATTTTTTCATAACAGAGACTAGAAACGTAAATAACAAATTAAACCTCTCACCATTAGTTTGTCCTAGGTGATTCTTAAATATGCAGGAGTGTAGGAAAATGTTTATTTCCATGGAACTCAGATAATGAATTATATAAAACTCTAGTAAAATCTGGTTTTGTCCTGCAGTAGTTACAAGCAAATCAAGACACATGGGTGCACACAAAAGCAACTCCTTCTCCATCTCCTTTGTAGTCACTATTGGTACAGAGATGTACTAATTCTGAGACGTATTCTGGTCTCTTAGTCTGGAATAAAAATGTCTATATGCAGATTTATTTTGATTTGCAATTAGTTGTAAAAGTTCTCTTTTCACATGCAGAAAAGAAACAAGAAGAAACACAAGAGGAATCCCATGCCTGCAACTACAACTCCAGTGTAGCTGCAGGGACATTCACTCCCAAGGGTTTGCCTGTATAAATATCTTGGCATTCAAAACTGTTTTGGTAACTTTCATGGAGAACTGCAAGAGAATCTAGGCTTGCCAAACTAGATGATCAAGCATCTGTGTATGTTGACTGCTGTGAGTACCCTTATGTAAAAGCCTTCTTATAGACCAGCATCCAAATTGTTCCTTCTCTATCAAGTATTGTTACGAAAGGTCTGAAAATTTCTCTAGAGAAGTGCCCTGAAGAAGGCAGAACTTTGGTAAGAGGGGGGGGTTTAGGGTTTTTTTTTCCAATATGGTGAGATGGAGTAGTACTGGAACAAGGCCTGCTGAATGTTGAACATCCCCTATATAAATGAGGTATACCCAATGCAAAGTTTTAGGCTAATTGTCAAAAATTAAAGTGGGGATTCTGCATCAGGCTCAAGAGACAACAGGACATACTCAGTGAAAAACCTGAAGGGGTCCTACAAGGATGCCAGAAAGAGGTTCTTCATTAGGGACTGTAGTGATAGGACAAGGGGTAATGGGTTTAAACAAGGGAAGTTCAGGTTAGGTGCAAGTAAGAAGTTCTTTACTGTGAGGGTGCTGAGGCACTGGAACAGATTGCCCAGAGAAGTGGTGACTGCTCCATCCCTGGCAGTGTTCAGGGCCAGGTTGGACAGAGCCTTGGGAGACATGGTCTAGTGTGAGATGTCCCTGCCTATAGCAGGGGGTTGGAACTGGATGATCTTAGGGTCCTTTCCAACCCAAACCATTCTATGATTCTATGAATCAGACAACTGTTAGTGAGATGAAGACACTACATGAACACTCGCTTTATGATGAGTTGACTACATCATTATAAATGGAGTATTACAAAGAAGGCAGCCCTGAGCACCTGGGTAGACTTGTGACAAACATCGCCTTTGAAAATACCACCAGATGTTCATTACACTGTTCAACTGACAACAATCTTCATGCTCAACTGCAAAAAGTTAGTCTGTGTTGCTTGATTTAGCACTCCTCACAAGCCTCAGTTCTAAACAACTAGACATGCAATTATTTCATTAACATGTAATCATACTGGCATTAAAAAGCCAAGTAATGCCCCATGCAGCACAATTATGCTCTGTAAACTGATGCTTTTGTCTGTATTTTCATAGACTGGTACTTCCATGACAGCACTTGTAATCTCACTGCAGACTGCTGTTTGTGGTTCAAACACCAATTTATCACACTTTAATCAAGAGATCCTTCAATTCGTATTTCCCCAATTCATGCTGAAGTGTACAGCACATTTCCTGTAACAGAGCAATTCCTGAACTGTCTCACAATGACTTTCCTAGGAAGTTTTGGTACTCCCCATCTCTTCATTTTCCTAACTCCTAGATAATACCTAAATAATATAAACCTAATGTATCCTCTTAGCCACAAGGAACACATGAAGAGTAATTTCCAGCAAATACTTTGAGATATCCCTATCTATTTTGCAAGCCTCCATCATCTCCTCAACATATGTAAAATACAGTCTTTTGGAACCAATTTTGTTTCACTAGAATAACAGAGAAGACTGACATGCTCATATTTTTGTTATTTTCTAATGAAATACAATTTAGCATTCCTTGTGTTTTGTTTAAAAAAGCAAACACACCCACACCCTTGCAAAAATGACTGAAAGGTATACATTTTGTTAGGAGAAATAAGCCTCAACTGGTCTGCACTATTTACCAAACAATGGCAGAAGGCTGTCTTGGCAGATTAATTCCATTTAAGACCATCTTCTCTGTTCAATGCATAATAAACAGTATTGAACAAACAGGTGAGTTAAACCTCAGACTTGGTAGCATGATTCCATATGCAGTCTGAAGTTACACATGTATTTTCAAATATGCCTTTTTAGCGTTCCTTCAGCAAGCTGGCTGATTTCAGTGCTGGCTGAGCACCAACACCAATCACTGTCAGATTCTTTGTCTTGAATTGCTTGCTATGGCAAAGAGGGAAGTTTCCCTATTGTTATCCACAGTGCAGATTTTAATATGTACTGAAACATACCCAGGGGGAGGGCATTAGGGGAGTCAGTGTCATTGGTTTGTGGTATTTTCTGCATTTACTAAGTCAAATGCTATAATTATTCAAATGAATGGAAGGAGTTATCATCTTCCTGAACATGGTTTACTCTCACCCACCAGTGCTACTAGACTGAAATAAAACCAACCAAACAAAAAGTCATTATTTGGTTTTCTTCAGAGCTCTGTAATGAAACAATTCACAGAAGGCTTCTACAGATTCCTCTGAGGAAAATTCTTCCTCTCCTTCCCTTCCCCTCAATATCATCCTAATCCTTATCCTACTTGTGAACTGTTGAAAAAACCTCATTCTGTTGTTCAAACCCAACCTGCATAGGGTAGCTTTCACATTTGTTCTATATGCACCCTAAACATTTAGTAACATCTACACTTTCAATGTAAAGAGTAACAACATGACTTCAGAGACTCTTCTCCCATATTTACATAACTGAACCTGAAAGAATGTCTGAGCTTCAGAAGGAAGCAAATGCCTTCTGCTGTTTGTTATCAGTACAGATACTCATACATGTATGAGATTTCACAGACAAGTAAACCCACTTACAGTTACCCACACAAATCAGAGCTAAAATTCTGGTGAATGTATGCTCGCATACACTACTTTGTGTCTCTTCACTACAGGGGTACAGAACTGCGGGAAATACCACATACTTGCCATGCCATAGAATAAAATCAAAACATAATCAGCTTGATGAAAAGTGGTATCTTTCAAGAACATCGAAAAGATTAGCACAGGATAACAGTAAAAATCTGATTTTGCAAGTGATCTGGGGAATAAAAAAACCCCTGCTAGCACATTTGCTGATTTCCTTAATCTCTGAACTCTTGATAACCATTTCCAGAACTTATTTCTGGAGGTGATAATTAAACTGCTTTCTTCTTGAATCATTGAGCTATTCAAAGGAAATCAGACCACCAAAACCAATGGCAAGTGCCCAACTGTCTCAGCTCCCTGAAAATCTTTATGCAAGTGGCAGTTGTTTTCTCCTGTGAGTGTTTCCTGCCTGCTACTTTTGACCAAAGAGCATTTGATCAAAGTTGCTCCCTTTACCTTCCCTTTTATAGTTCGGAGAGTGGTGAAGCCCATTTGGAAAGCAGTGTGAGGGCTGCAGGTTCCACAGCTGGGCTGTGCTGCCCAGGGAATTGTGCACACCTGCCCAGAACAGCTAAGAAGGGACTGATTTTGTACCAGTTTTTTCTCTCCTCCTGTCAGACATGTTTTGTGGAAATGTTCCCACCCGCACACATTATCCACCCACTTCATCTAATACAGGCTGCTTTATTACTGCAGGGGGCTAAAATGAAAAGTAACTACATTATCAGATCATATCTGCACTTACAAGAAAGAAACTTTGAACACAACAGGCATTTCTATAGATTTAGTGGATCGGACCCATCTGGAAGCTTGGTAATACAATTAAATAACAGCAACTTCCTCTTTTTGCAACTGCATTGCTACATGTTTATACCTACAGAGACTACTGAGAAATCAATCATCCCATCTAATATCAATGTGAAAAGTCTTTTAAATTTTGCTTTCAGAGAAACAGGTATAAATTAACACATAAGCGATAAAACACACTTTACCAGGAACATTCACGTAAACTTACCAATAGTTAAAGTGACGTAAGAAAGAACTCAGGTTAAGCATTCCATCTTTCAATTGATTCAACTGATACAGGAAACAGGTCTCCAGTCACAAAATATAGTCATTTTAATTTCAAGTATGTATTGTGCACCATGGTATATACGGAGAAGAAAGAATCTCTATATCTCTAGTAAGTACCCACATTTACATACACTCACACACACTGGGCACCTGAAAATAAACAGCATTCATTTGAACAAAAATATACTTCCAACAACAGAATTTCTCTATTAAATCCATGTTTATTGCTTAAATTTTATCACAGTGGAGATTAAATTATGCTTAATCATCCGGTCAGTGCTTGTTTACCTTCTTTAATGCCAAAAAAACCCACATTTAAACCAAGTCATTCATACACTCTAAGTCTTATTACCATCCCACCATTCATTGCCTCTGCGTGCTCCTTTAGTTGCCACAGACTTCAAGATTGTAAAAAGGTATAGCTAAGAGGCTTATTTATAATACCATTTTCTTCAAGTATTCAGAAAGCAGTACAAGTAGCTGTACTGTATATAAGAAACATATCTGTACTGTTATTTATTGCTATAGGATAGAGGCTCCTGATGGAATGATAGTGAAATACTGCATCACTGTGTATGAAGATGATCTCAGCATCCTGTAATCATCACAACTCCTCCCATGTTAGTGAACAACACTAGATAGATGGGTTTCTTTCCTTTCTCCTTCAGGCATGGGATTTCAAACTACAAATAAATAAAGCATACACTCACAACACGTGTAGTGCAAATTCCAAGTAAACAGAATGACATGGAAATAAACTCATAGTTGCCAACTTTAGTACAGCAGGGTAGTGATGATTTTACACCCATTGCCCTGCATCCCCGCCCTTGGTGCACACCACCACCAGCATCCTGTATCGACAACAATGGTTGAAAGAGATTGTTGCAGGGGAAGGGGGAGATGACCACTTCTGCAAACCTTGTTCTGGGGCAGCCAGGCTTCACCCCACATGTTCCACCAGCCCTCGAAAGGAAGGCAAGGAGGCAGGCTAGTCAATCACCCAGCAAGCAGCCCCACATCAAAGAATGTGGATTGGCAACTATGTGAAACATGGATTGCGTGGCCCAGACTAATAGAAGGTAATATTTTTCCAGATACAACCATTGAAAGAGAACATCTACAACACTGTGATTTAGAAAGAACTTAATAATAATGAGAATTAACAAGAAGAGACATTCAGCTCTGGGGTGGAGGGATGTTTGTTGGTTTTTTAAACAACCCCCAAGTATCGGTTTGATTCTTCACAGTTCTGGGCCATCTGCAAAACCATCTGCATTAAGCACAGGTCTAGTTTTCTCTTTGTTGTTGTTGTTCTTTCATTTATTTGTCTTAATTATGCAAATCTACTTCCCACACAGCCGTATTTGAAACTGAAATAAAACTCCCTAATATTTTCATGGCATAAATTATATATGCAGAGAAAGGCAACAAATAATTTTTCTTATAATTGTAAAATTAGGACATATTGTAGACTCGCTCCAGATCCTTTTCTCCCAAGTACTAGTAGTGAGCAGAAGAGTCATGCAGTTTATCAGTAAAAAGAGTACCTATTTTTGCCATTTTTCTTCAGTGCTCATTTTAAGTTTGTTGGGTTTTTTGGTTGGTTGTTGGGGTTTTTTTTTAATGTCTGTGTTTTCAGTCCCAAACTTGCCATTTCTTGCACAAAGACTGGGAAAAAAATGGCTTTTTTAAACAGCATTTTTACACAACACGTTGAGCCTTCAACAAAGGAAACACAGAACTAGCACTAAAGTTCTCTCAACTAAAAGATGGATATCTTAGAATAATAAAAAAAAAATAAACAGAAAGCAACTCTGCAAATAAAAAGAAACCTCTCCTCATTTTGGACACACACATTTAGCTTTTAAAAACTGAAAATTCATAAATACGGTCACCATGTAACTGTAGAGAATTAAGGCTTCTAAAAACTTCAGTGCCAAAATAACTTCTCTGCATCAGTATTAAGAATAAAGTATTTTCCATTTTAAGTTGTGCTTGCCTTTGTTGTTCTTTATAAAGCCTTTTCTTAGTTCCATTGAATTTTGTCACATAGTATTACATACCAAAGGGGAGTGTTAGAACTGCTTACTGAGGTTTTAAGTAGTTGTTAGACTAAGTTACAGCGATAAAATTTGATTACTGATCTGATTCATTACTACTTGACATGGGCAGTTGGCTCATTTCACCTTTTTTTCATGCCTAATGTGGCCATTTCTTCTATACTTGCCATTTGGTATCCCGTTTTGGTAATGTCCATTAACAGCGCTATGTTCACCATTTGACCAAAGAAGTTTGCTTTGTTTGCAGATAAATTTTGTTATCCTGGCCAAAATGTAATAAAGTAAGGCAGCACTCACTAGTACAACAAAGGCAATATCCAGTAAGAAATACTGATAGAAAGAGATGCTGTAAACAGCGGCACGTAGATGCTGGGCTCCATTGTGACGGAGGATGTAATTAATCCAGTATACTGTCCGGTTAACAGGATGACCAGGTTGGTCTTTGTGAATCTCAGACAGCCTCTGGGCCCGCTGTCGGTAGCTGCAGGAAGACAGACAAGGTAAGAAATCAAAAATCATTATCAGTGCTTCAAGCAATGCAAGCCTGGGAACACCTGAAGATACTTAAAGCCTCTTCAGATCAAACACTACCACGGGACTCTGGTAACCACCAGCATACAGAAGGCTAGACACAGCAGATAAACTGTCTTTAAATCAGTCCTCGCAGCTTGTTGATGAAGAAAGACTAGAAAAGCAGACCCATGTGTGATGAAAGGCAGAAATCCACCCTCCAGCAAAGCGATGAAGAGCCAAGCTGACCTGCTGCCAGAGAGAACTCTCATCTAATCCAAAATGAATCCTATCAAGTGAGACACATTTGTCCCTCCCACTGTAAACTGGCAACATACCCTGCTTAATACACCACTCATTTATGTTATTGTGCAACTGAATTACTACAGAAATGCAGCACAAAGCAAGAAACTTGGTTTTGACTGCAACAGACTACTTCCACTTGGGGCTAGAGCTCAACCTAAAACTGCTTGCTCTTCTAAAATGGCTGACCCAGCAGTTGATCATGTCAAATTCCTTCTCTTTTCCCTCACTGCATCTGCAGGGTCGACAGGTTATTTATGCAGGACTTGCCTTTAAACCAAGGGTAATTGCACAAGGGGAAGGTGATGCAACTGCTGTTATCAAGATCTCTTTAACGACATTCCCTCTTGCTGTGGTTTTGCTGCTTGCTCCTTACAGGATTCTCTTTTCCCAAGGCAAACACCACTTTCAAGACTTTGCTCCCATGAAAGCAAGAGGCATTGTCAGCACCATACTCCAAATTTAAGGCTAGCTAGACACAATAAACCACCAGCTAAGAGGTCATTATTTTCAATCTGGAGGTGGTCTGAACATCACAGATGCTTAAAACAGAGCAGTTTGGAACAAATTTGAAATGACTCTCTTTACAATTTAACATCCCTGAGCAAGTTTGTTGGCTGGAGCTAGAAGGAGTTATGAAAGCCAGCTCATAGGATTCTACTTATTCCACCTGAGTAACAAAAATAGTTTTACAAAAAACCAGACCAGACCTCTCATAGTCATAATCATTTATTAGAATATGGTCATTGCAACAAAAGACCTTCTTGACCTTAAGACAGGTTTTAGTGGCCAGAA
The DNA here is from genome assembly GCA_002631895.1 of Agapornis roseicollis. Classification (NCBI taxonomy): domain Eukaryota; kingdom Metazoa; phylum Chordata; class Aves; order Psittaciformes; family Psittacidae; genus Agapornis; species Agapornis roseicollis. The sequence continues at coordinate 29,234 of NDXB01007073.1, forward strand.
CAGGAAATACTTTTTTAACTGGGACTTTGGAAGAGGCACTCTTTTTGAATACCTCTATACTTTTAGTTACATTGCAAACATGCCACCCTACCATCATGTAAGTCTATTTTGCTCCAGCCCCCATAAGCAGCACAACAGACTGCTAGATATGGAGAAACTTTAGTCTGCAACATAGAATAAAGCAGGATAGGTTTGTTTCTGTAACCTTTCTGCCCTTAACAGGGCAACTGCACAAAGAGCAAATGAGACACTTGGGGTTTGGTACACTGAACACTGAGCTCAGTACCTGCACAGAAACCTGATCAAGTGAGTGAAATTGTGAAGTGGCACAATGAACCAAAGACTTGCCCTCACTATACAGACAAGTAGATCTCAACATGCATTTTTTTCCCCTTGCACGAAGGCTCTGTACATGCATATTTAGCCCATAGCAATAGCAAAAGCATGAAACAAGCACTCATTCCATACCTGGGATCATTAATAACTTTTACTAGAGCTTCATACAATTCATTCTCAGTGACAGTCTTCCAGTTCAACAATATTCCCATGCCTTTGGCCTGCACACGAGTCATAGTATCATAATGGTCTCCAAAAAGTGGAATCCCCACCACCGGAACCCCATGGTACATGGTTTCAAAAATGCTGTTCAAACCTCCATGACTAAGAAAAGCTTTAATGTTAGAGTGACCTGAAAACAGAAGAGGCATGAAGATTAAAGAAAAGATTTACATCTCCTTAAAGTTACTGAAGGTTGCTTCCACTGTGTACAACGCATTCGTCACCACGTTTCTACGGCTGCAAATGAGGAAGGAAAAAATGAACGCAACTTGTTCTAAAGTTCTCCTCCTTAAACCCACTCCACTGACCTATTACATGCATTAGGTGATTTCATCAAGTTCCTGTGTGATGTAACCTAGGTTACCCTGCTCTCGCAGGGGGGTTGGACTGGATGAGCTTTTGAGGTCCCTTCCAACCCTTAGGATTCTGGGATTCTGTAATTAATTTACATTGTTTACTCCTGAGTAGCTGCAGGTGGTGACTACAACCAGTGTAACAGTACAAATGAGGCAGGCTAAAAGCATTTTTCCTCATTATTCATATGAAATACTTGCCATTTAATAACAGGAGAACTGATGTTACATTCTCTAAAGCTTCACATGCTTTACTTCAGGCTAGCAAGATCGGACAATAATGATAAAACCTTATGTAATGGAAAAATGAGACTGCCTCAGAGCAATTCAGTAACCAAAACAAATCTACCTGCTCTAAAAGTCATTTGCCTAATGACTACATGATGACAAATACTCCATCTGACATGCACCCACAATGATGCATATGCATACTTAACACATACTTAACACCCATTGTAGCACTGGAACTGGTTTGTGAACACACACAAACATCCAGATATCCCAGAGACAACCATATATATTCTCTGGCTCCTCAGATCTGCAGTGTGTTCCACTAGCCTCTAACAGGGAAGGAAGGAAAATAAAATTCATAAACTCTTAATACTGCCTTTACCAAAAGGTGGAAGAATATAACATTTTGTCTCTGCACCTGAGAACCTGGAGTACCTCAGGTCAGTTAAACAGAAAGGTTATTATCAGCTTGCAATACATGCCAAAGTTCTGTTAGAGCTTTCTTTGGAGAAAAAGAAACAAATGGGTATATATACAGCCAGTACTCAGTAGAATATAGTTGGAAAAGCAACCTGAATGGGAGTGAGAATAAGCAACATATGATCAAAATAGATACCCACCAAGGAGATCGTTTTGTGGTAACCATTCTATAAGCTTCGTATTGTTGCCTAAATTCCTTGGTTTGTTTCCTGAAAACCTAAACCAAGAAATCAAATGGAAGCTGAGTTAAAAACCTCCAAAAGCAATAAACCAGTGAATTAAACCAAACGATCCATGAGCCCTAAGCACACTTACACGGGGACACTCTTTACTCACTATTAAAAGAAAACAGAATAGGCTCAAATAAAATGCTGTAAATAGCTAGTAACTTCCAACTTTATGTTTTCATCCTTCAGTTCCTTGTGCTCTAGCTCGAAAGGCAATGTTTTCTATTAACATAATGACACTGTAGTTTTTTCTCAAAGCACATAAAGCTTTCACCATGGCAACCACGGGGAGGTTTTATAACCTCTTTATGGTTTTAAGTTCACTGCTTTACTAAAAAACTGTAGCATCCCATCAGTGCACAAATAATAATCCCTTACCATCAACACAACTGGCCAGTTTCCTGCAGCTTCTGATAACTGACAAAGTCTTATTTTAAAAGGAGTTATTAATACCAGGAAGGGAAAGGCTGATATCTCATCTTACAGGTTGGGAATGAAAAGTCTGGGATCAAGCTATGAGAAAAGTGTGGTTTACTTCATTTCTCAACTGCCCAAAACCCAATGGCAACATTCTGCTCACTTGAAGTTGCTGGAAAAGTTTAACCCATAAAATATGGGCTCAAAGTACAAACTGACTTACATATTAATCTTATGTACAATGAATATAGAAAGTTAAATATATTCTAAACAGAAAAGAGAGAAAAACCTACCACTGAGTACTAGAAGATAAAGCTGTTTTGTGACAGCTCCATTAAACAACTTAAAAATACTCTCATTATTAAGAGAGCTTTAGAACTGTAGCTTCATAAAAATACACCTGCATATTGGCAATTAAGCAAGCCTGGATTTTTACAACTGGCTTATACAATCTGTATTGAAAAAAAGCCTGTTCTTTAGGCTCAGTTACATAAAATAAACTATGTTACTGGTTTTGGCTCTAACTAGTATTCCATCATCACAAGTGTAGAAAGAACTACAAAGATTTCCTTGATTTGACTTTCTAACATGAGACTGCCAAGCAGTACTACCACCTTTCTTATTTTCAGAAAAGTCTAGCATAAAACCCACAGGGCACAGGTCTGAAGAACATCAACAACAAAACCAAAACCAAAGTTGGACTTCTAATTTCATATTTAGGATTTAATTAGGGATCTCAGATTCCCACTTGACTTTAAGCCACTTGCTCAGCCCTCCCAAAGACGACGTCAAACAGCTCATCACACTGACATCTTNAGTCTAGCATAAAACCCACCTGTGTCCAACACAGGGCACAGGTCTGAAGAACATCAACAACAAAACCAAAACCAAAGTTGGACTTCTAATTTCATATTTAGGATTTAATTAGGGATCTCAGATTCCCACTTGACTTTAAGCCACTTGCTCAGCCCTCCCAAAGACGACGTCAAACAGCTCATCACACTGACATCTTCCCATTCCACAAAGAATGATGGAAAAAATCAGCAGGTGAGTTCCCTTACCCAAAAAGCTATTCAGCATTGCAGATAAAATCCGAACCAAGAAGTACAAAACAACACCGGTAAGGAAATACTAGTGAGGAAGGGCTTGCAGTGAAATAGTTGCTTCTGCATTACTTAGCTATCCCAAGTAAAACTGACTTATTGATTACAGCCAAATAGATACTTCCACAGAAAAAACGTTTCAGGGAGAACATTTAGAAGGGTAAAACAAAAGCCAAACAGTAAGATCAACAGGGATTAAGAACTAATTACAAGCCAAGCAGCACTGCAGGTTTCATGAAAAACAAACATAAAGCCTTGCCTTGACCCCAAAGAAAAAAAGATGAGATCTTTACTACGACTACCAAAGGTTTTGTGCCGTGAAGGACTTCTGTTTTCCTGTTCATTAGTGGGATTCACTTTTTCAAGTACACACAGCAGTGAAAATGGTCCCTAAGAGATGGCAGGGGATAGGCTGCTAACGAACTGCTAACCCAATTCTGAGTGCAGCAAGGACAGGAGTCATAAATTGTAAGACACTAATTATTATCTGGAAATAAATAGTTCATATGAATTCCTCTGAATTATAGTTCAGAGCAACGCCCCGTGTGAAGCAGAGCTGACTAAACAGTTCTTGAATGTTTACAGTAAGTTGACTACGCAACTCAAGATGGTTTTAGAGCAGAGAAAGTTTATCGCTGATTTTTATACTCCTGCAGATTTTTCTTCTTCTAATTCCTCACACAAAAAAAAAGACAAGTGAGAAAAGCAATTCTGAAAGTCTGGTTAGAGATAAAGAGAAGGGCCCCAAAAAAGCAAGAAAGGAAAACGGAAATAAACTTAAGGATTAAATCAGCAGGATGTCATTCTTGCTTCCTAGGGTGGCTTCTTTATCAGAAATTATGACAGTATGCCACAAATGCTATAACATCAGACTCTCTTTTCACTGTCCCCAATCCTTCCAGGATATGAATTCATCACAGAAACATAACCTAAGCCTTATTCTGTCACAAAATCATTGTTCCTCCTTATTACCAGGGGACTGTAACATTTCCTCAAAGAGTAGCTTTCAAAAGCATCAGGTTCCCTGTGCCACCCAGATGATCTCCATTTCAGCTTCTACAACTCAAGATCAAGATGGCACAACAGGCAATAAGTGTGCAAGTACATCTACCACCGCACTTACCTCCAAATAACTCTCTGAGGCAGTCTTGCCAGAGCATGTGCCAACTTATTTGCTATATCTTCAGACAGGTATTTCACTCCAGCTCCAAAGGAGACAAGGACAAAGCCATTTTCACTAGCACCATTCACCCATGTCTGGAGATCCTGTTAAAGTAAAAATTCATACTGAGCAACACAGAAGCACAGGTAAGCCACAGCAGGTTAAATAAACATTGCTTAGGAAGAACAGCTGTTGGTCCCTATGTTACATCACAAGCCACATTTCCAAAGTCATACACGTTTAGAAATCACTGAGCACGATGACTCAATGATTCAGAATCCACCGTACGGGCTATGAACAGCCAAATTATTCCAGGCTTGCTTTAGCTTTTGTATTAACAAGCAGCTTCACAAGAGAAGTTTTCCTTTCCTAACTGATCAGCTGACACACAGTCACAAGTTAACACGTTATACTTTAACTCAGCAAAATGAAACTAGATCTGGTAGTATCAACCTGGAAGTACAACACAGGAAATACATGAATGAAGCCTGGGACTGTGGTTTAAAGAAAGGGAAAGTACTTCCAAAGAGTTGGTTCTGGAGCCTTGGTTTATTTTTTTCATTTATACAAAAATAATAAACGCAACCTGAAAAAAGTCAGAGCTTTAAAAAGCACCATCAGTTCCCACTGCTCTAATAGTTTAAGGAGTAAGGAACAGTATCACACAGAATCATACAATCATAGAATAGCTAGGCTTGGAAAGGATCTTAAGATGAGTACAGGGTGGATGTTCCTCTTTCTTGGACCTATATCCTTTATCTTACTTGGATCCGCATGCCTCTTCCACAGCAAGTTACCCGTATTATATTAAATACACACAAGTATAACACAGCAAAGCCCTTTATACCCTTAAGCTCATCCACCTCCTGTAATTAATCTGAAATTGAGTTTCTTGCAACCCATATTTTGATGACTTTCTTGATTCAAGGGCTGCCTCAACTTACGCAGAAAGCAGAGGTCCACAGTACTGCACTGCTCAGAAGCGCTCCAAAAGCAGAACCAACATAAATCAACATGAGGGCCACACCATGAGATTCAAGTTCAGAGGCAGCAGCTTTCACAGCAGGACACCCTGTGATGCAGGTGTTTTCTTCCCAGTTGATGCTACAAGCAAGTCACAGTGAAGTTGTGAAGACAACTACGTCATCCAAAGGCTGGGGCTGACTTGGTGCAGGTGGGGTATGTATCACTGATGACAAGGCAAGCCAGTAGATACCACTACCCACCACCACATGATGTTCATTGACTTGGAGGGGGAAGGAGCTTGGGAAAGCAAAGGAAAAAGCTGCAATGTACCCTCTGCTTTTGGAAATACATATGTAAATTCAATATTTTCCAAAGCAACTGTTGGCAGTGGGGACTAAAAAAACTGTACCACTGAAATATAGGTATATCAGTCTGCCAAAAAATATCTTGTTTCCCAGGATATGGCTTAATTCTGGTCTCACCAAATTTAAGTGTAAGCCTGCTCAACACCAGTACAGCAATACAAAATGAGTAAAAGGTAAATTCAGAGCCCTGTTCACAGTGTGTATCTTGTCCTGGTAATAAATATCAGGCCAGACAGTAATAGATAATGTTGTGCTATCCTGTCTCAGCACAAACCCACAAAAGTTACCACAAAACCCAGCAGGTGTAACACAGAGCTGCACACCAGACTTGAGATTGTATGCTGGTCTCTGTTACACAGTGAAAAAAGGATTTCCATTTTCTCTAGAATCACAGAATCCCAGAATCCCAAGGGTTGGAAGGGACCTCAAAAGCTCATCCAGTCCAACCCCCCTGTGAGAGCAGGGTAACCTAAATTACATCACATAGGAACTTGTCCTGTCGGGCCTTGAATATCTCCAACATAGGAAAAGAAGAAAGAAGTTTCTCCTGATGTTCACATGGAACCTCTTATGCTCCAGTTTACACCCATTGCCCCTTGTCCTATCACTGGACATCACTGAAGAGAACCCAGCTCCATCATCCTGACACTCACCCTTTACATAGTTGTAAACATTGAGGAGGTCATCCCTCAGTCTCCTCTTCTCCAAGCTAAAGAGACCCAGCTCCCTCAGCCTCTCCTCATAAGGGAGATGTTCCACTCCCTGAATCATCTTTGTGGCTCAGCGCTGGACTCTTTCAAGCAATTCCCTGTCCTTCTTGAACTGAGGGGCCCAGAACTGGACACAATATTCCAGATGCGGCCTCACCAAGGCAGAGTAGAGGGGGAGGAGCACCTCTCTTGGCCTACTAACCACAGCCTTTCTAATGCACCCTAGGATGCCATTGGCCTTCTTTGCCACAAGGGCACATTGCTGGCTCATGGTCATCCACACTTTCTCATCCTTTCTTTTCCCCCCAACATCCATGGAGAGGGAAGAAAGATAAAAAGGGGAAGTGCCTGCAATATGCCTCAAAGCTGAATCATTTATTATGGGATGAGCTTCTGACATAAAAGTTTCCAAGTGGTTTTGTGATTTATTTAAAGCTTATCCTTGAATTTTACTTAAGGACCTAAGGCGTGCTGCAAGTGGAATCATATTATAGTCACTTTTACTTAGTAGTTCAGCTAGTTACGTCTTGAACTATTTTCTATGTGTTATTTAAAGCTAACCAGAAAATAACCTTTTGTGGTTTCTAGGACAAACCATTCTGGAAAGCAATCAAGTGCTATGCTGCAAGAGACAGCTCTCTGCCCATTTGTGACATCTGATCAAGTCAGATTCTGAAAGCTGCAATCACCCATTACAAGGTGGTTTTCTTCTGACAAGTAGAGGCAGCCCATCATTCACAGGCTCCGGTCTTCATAGGGCACTCGTCCATCCCAACTGAAGTAACCTGGATGTTTCTGGAGTGTCTTCTTGATGACAACACCATGACAGAGGTGCTCAAGAAGCCAACAAGAGGCAAGACTCTGCTGGACCTCAATTATACAAACAAGGAAGAACTTGTCTGGAATGCCAATGTCGAGGGCAGCCTTGGCTACAGTGACCGTGAGGAGTTCAAGATACTAAGAGCATCTGTTGGACTTAAAGAGAACCAAGTCTGGCCTCTTCAGATACCTGCTTAGAAGATTCCCTTGGGATACAGCCCTGGAGAGAATAGGGGTTCAGGAGAGCCAGCCAATACTCAACGAATCACCTCCTCCAAGCTTGGGCACAATACATGCTGATGAGCAGGAACTTAAGCAAAGGTGGCAGGAGGATGAATAAAGGACTCCTGTCAAGGCTCACATGTAAAAAGGAAGCATATATGAAGTAGAAACAGGGACAGGTTGCCTGGGAGGAATATACAGAAACATTGATGAAGTGTTTCCTTCCATTTTCTTGCAGCCCAGAAAGCAACCGTATCCTGGGCTGCATCCAAAGGAGCGTGACCAGCAGGGCCAAGGAGCTGATCCTGCCCTTCTACTCTGCTCTCGTGAGACCTCACCTGGAGCATTTTGTGCAGTTCTGGTGTCCTCAACATCAAAAGGACATGGAGCTGTTGGAACAAGTCCAGAGGAGGCCACGAGGATGATCAGGGACTGGAGCATCTCCCATATGAAGACAGGTTGGGAAAGTTGGGGCTGTTCAGCCTGGGGAAGAGAAGGCTGCATGGAGACCTCATAGCAGCCTTCCAGTATCTGAAGGGGGCCCACAGGGATGCTGGGGAGGGGCTCTTCATTAGGGACTGCAGTGACAGGACAAGGGGTAACAGCTTCAAACTGAAACAGGGGAAGTTTAGATTGGATCTAAAGAAGAAATTCTTTCCTGTTAGGGTGGTGAGGCACTGGAATGGGTTGGCCATGGAGGTTGTGAGTGCTCCATCCCTGGCAGTGTTCAGAGCCAGTTTGGATGAAGCCTTTGGTGGCATGGTTTAGTGTGAGGTGTCCCTGCTTGTGGCAGAGGGTTGGAACTGGATGATCTTAAGGTCCCTTCCAACCCGAACTATTCTATGATTCTAAGTACTAGCTACACAAATGGGCAGTGAGATAGCACTGATAACTACTAAAACTGTGGGGCCCCAACAGTTGTGATCAGTGGCACAAAGTCCAGTGGAAGTATGTTTGCTTTTCAATAAGAAAGAAAACAGGAGAGTTGACACTACTGCTCAAATTATCTCATTCAGCATCAGGAAGTTCTACCTGTGACTACCTATATTTGGTCAGACATGTGGTTTCTGCTGCTAGGGATCTTTCTGTTCCAGCTGTGAAACAGCTCCCAAGGCTACTGCTCTTCCTCTGTGCTCCATTAGAGATTCAGTAAAACTCCACAAATCAGTTGTATTCCTTATGGGTCCTGCACTTGGGCCACAACAACCCCATGCAATGCTCCTGTCATAGGAAAGCATGCCTGGAAAGATTCTCAGGAGAAAAGCACCTGGGGCTGCTGACTAATGGCTGAACATGAGCAGCTTGTGCCCAGGCAGCCAAGAAGGCCAATGGCATCCTGGCTCCTATCAGCACCAGTGTGGCAGCCACTGGCAGTGACTGTTCCCCTGTACTGGGCCCTGGTGAAGCCACATCTCAAATCCTGTGTTCAGTTCTGGGCCCCTCACTACAAGAAAGACACTGAGGGTCCAGAGAAGGGCAACGGAGCAGGTGAAGGGCCTAGAGCACAAGGCTGGTGGGGAACAGCTGAGGGAACTGGGGGGGTTTGGACTGGAGAAGGCTCAAGGGGGACCTTATCACTCTCTACAACTACCTGAAAGGAGGCTGTCATGAGGTGAGGTCGGTTTCTTTTCCCAAAAAACAAAATGGCCTCAAGCTGCCCCAGGAGAGGTTTAGATTTGATATTAGGAACAATTTCTTCACTAAGAGGGTGAACAGGCTGCCCAGGGTGGTGGTAGAATCACCATCCCTGGAAGTGTTCACAAACCATGCCTCAGTGACACATTTTAATGGTGGCCTGGCAGTGCTGGGGTCATGGTTGGGCTTGATGATCTTAAAGGTCTTTTCCAACCTAGTGGAGTCTATGATTCAATGTAGTAAGAATTATACATCATTAGGTAAGCATAGAGGAGTCATAAAATATTTCCTACCAGTGAAAATGCCATGAAATTTACTGCAAAATTTCTTTCTTTGTTTCTTTTGGGGAGGTGGGGGTGAGGGGAAATAAAGGAGCTTTACTACATCCATAGAATTAAGAATCACCCTAGAAACAGGCTTTGGAATTTTATTGTGCAACAGCAAAGCAACCTGCTTTGTGTTTTTATAGTTTATTTCACACCCAAACCTTCGTAACCCTAATCCCGGTGCTTCACTGGAACATAGCACATACGAAGGGGAGCACAAAACCCTGTCAGGCCAGACAAAATCCTGCCCACAGGTTCAACAGAGGGATTTTTTTTTTCCTTTTTCCATATTAAGTGGTGTTAGATTACAAAAACAAAATAATTCAACAGAATGAAAGCTGCATCAACTGAAGGTTATTCTCTGAGTGTTCCCTCCCTGGCCCACTTCCCAAGTGTGGCAACACAAAAATGCACACTCGCGAACCTTCAACTGGAATCCAACTGTTTGCATGGAAAGATCTGAATGAACTTCAGAAATCAGGCATTCTTCCTTCCCTACAGACAGGTCCACATGAGGAAGCGACAAGTAAAATGAGGTTCACTATGCTCTGAGCTGGTTAGGTGCAAATCAACTCTGATCCAACAGGTACATTGCCATTAACACAAACTGCAACAGGCAGGGACTTGGCTCAGATGGAACAACAGCCTACACAGCTACTGTGTGAGAGCGGGTTGATGCTTGGCCAATCCATGCCAGATGCAAACGTACTTGAAGTTGTCCTCACAGTTTCTTTCAGGTTGTTTTAGAATTAGAAAGGATATTATTTTAATGCCTCTCACAATCATAGTGAAAACTGTCCCTTACCAACCTCAGGAAGATCCAGAAGCTTCAATTCAGCTTGTATTCTGACATCACCTGAAAGGTCCTCCTCCCTTCCCCCTCAAATTTGTCCTAATTTACTCGAGCTTTACATCATGTTGTTATTAAGAGGAATTGCTTGCCTGCGTTCTGATCTGCAGCCCCTTTCCAATCTGCTTTCCCAGAGGGGAGGTAGAGACCAGTCCCATTCATGTGCTGCAGAAAATGAACTACAGACTTGTCAGAACAAGGGTTCTCCTTGCATACAAGTGTGTAATTCCCGGCATAACACAGCCTTAATTAAATGGGATCACTAAGCACAGCTAACAACTCAGGAGCTGGGCAAAACTCAGGAAACAAAGAATGGGGAGCCTTCCTGTCAAGCTCCCCGAGTTCATGATCTGGAGGAGTCCATTTTAAGATGTTAAAGGAACCTGAGAATAATCATTTCTTCTGACAGCTTTTTAGTGCAGACTTTTTAAACTTAAGATCTAGTGAAACCAAATGCAAGACAGATCGCAAGGTCCTGGTACAGTTAGCTGGGCCATGGCAAAACAGCCCAGTATGTTCCTGTACTTTTTCTGTCTTTTATATGGCATGCAAAGTACAGAAGCAATATGTAGTTAAAAAAAAGCAGGCCATGATCTTGCACATGAAAGAGACTAAATACTCCATTTGTATTATTACTGTGGCTATATACATCACCCCATTCACACATATACATTCCTAATATTTGCTTTAGGGTGACACAGGACAAGCTATGACAAAATACAAGCTCTGAGTGATTCTGAACACTTGAATTGTGTCAGAGAACACACTGATGCTACAGGACAATTTTGGTTGCCTACAATTTTAGCTATCTAGCCACGGTAGCCTTTAGTCACCTTCCTACACTCATTAAGGCTGTATTAGCCCCAACATCCTGAGTACCAGTCTAAATGAAACCTCCACTCCAACACCATACACTAAAAAGTTTCAGACACCTTGGCCTCACCCCCTGTAAATTCACCCCTTGATTTTCCTTAATTCCACTTACACTTTCGACCTCTGGCATTTTGTCTTCCCCTTCTAATGACACACCATATGAAAACGCTCTGAGTCACTATGAGTCATTAGAGCTGCCTTCATTAGAAGTGGAGTTCCCTGTTCAGGCAGCATTTTACAGCTCCTTGCAACAGTAAAGTGACCTCCTTTTATCCACTTTAAATGATGTTCAGGTTCACTGTAAATTCAGTACCATTTCTTTTAATGCAAGACAATGATGTTTATTAGTTGAAATTACACCTTCTAAATTCTAAACCTACAATAAAGGTCTGTTACGTGACAAGCTGCATTACTGAGCCTTTCTCAAATTTCAGATGAGCACAGAAGTGAGATGGAAACAGCACTGACTTTTGCAGTTAATTCACCTTTAACATATATAACCATTTTAAAAAGTGCCTGACTTTGCAATATCTCTTTCAGTGACTGTAATGGAGCACCTGATCACTTTCCCCCACCCCAATGTAAGTATTTTCAGGTTTTGGTGTGTAGAAATAAATACTCTTGCCTCATTTACTTGAAGTCCTAGCATAGCCAGATGAAAACTAGCAGGACTGTGAACTACATTTGCTAAATGAATATCATCTAATACATACACTAATTAATTGCCATATTCACTGAAATGATTTGAAGGTTATGTATGCTAAGGTATAAAATGCTTAAAAGGAGCCCCAATTACAACATTGTGTCAAAACCATTTTCATGTTAACTTCCGTGCAAATGAATGTTCTTGGGCAAAGTAAGACTGAAATGATAAACTTCTTTCTGAAGCTCCCTACCTGCCCATTCAGATATCCAGTTTCACTTACAGTGACTGACTGATCTCAGCACAGAGTCCCAAAGAAAGTACCGATTCTTCTTTGGCAATATTCCACAATAGATGTGCTTTCCAAGCCCTTTTAATAAGTGATAATTAAACACACATACAGATCTCACAGACAGGTATGGGACTTGCACAGACAGGACAAAGGCACTCAGCAGCTCCTATTCCTTCCCTAACCACGGAGCTTTTACACTGTAGTAGACTGGCTTTGTGATCATTTCGCTCCTCTCAGAAGTTGCATGCTTGCCTTTAAAACACTGCCTCAGGTCTGTCACATGCACTGTCTACAGACTTCTCCTTTTTCGATCTGGGTAATATTTATTGCAGTCAGAGCTTTGCCCTTGCACAAGAACGGACATTACAACCTTGCCTTCTCTTCTCTGAGTTTGATTGGTAGAAGTAATGATTTCTGTGCAACGCTGTTACTGAGAAGTGAAGGTTTTTCAGTATGTACTGTCCTCTTACAGAGGCTTGTATAGGAAGAATAAGCACTTGCTGATCTATGCTGTACTATAGGCACGAGGGGGGACCAGAAGGAATAAAAAAATAAAGTAAAATAACTCTTTTGACCATTCTCAGACAGGAATGCTATTGTGTTAACCCTACTAAGCGAGCTTTGTTCTGTTTGATTTTCTAATTAGCTATTCTTAGCAGGCTTAGATGCTAAATGCACAGCTGTGACTATAGAGTGAGGATCCAGCTGGCAGTAACCAGTGGTGCCTAATACTGAGCTTTGTTTCAGATAAACAAAGTATACAAATACAAACATAACTTGGTTTAATATCCGAAGCTTTCCCTGTTCAGCTGCTGGGTTCAAATGCACACAAGTGTCTCTTCTTTGAATATGGTTGCAAACCGCCATTCCCCAATGGGCAGCACAGGCATACTATGCGACTTTTACAAAATGCTACTTAGAATAGACAAAACCAGACCTATTTCAAAATAAATAAATTCGAAGCCACATGAAGCGATCTACAGAAAGAAGATACCCACTTATAAATAAACTGAAAGGTACACTGACCATTTGTATTAGGATCCTAACTTTTCTGGCATCTTCTAAACAGTACTTCTCTCATGTGAAATGCTATATTAACACATTTTTAACCTCATTTCAAATTTTACTAAAAACCAGTATTTCAGCACAGGCAGTTCAAGGTCATATAGATGCCATTATACCTTTACTATCACTGAGCACAGTCCTATGGTACAATCTGACAGCTACAAAATATCAGTTTATAAACCCAGAGAAACTCCATTACTCAAGGCAAAGTATGCCGTCTACATTTACTTGCCATAAATTTGTGAATCAGTGTACATACAAAAACAAGAGGTTTTTAACTTGCTCTAAGGAGCACAGGACATAGGACATCAGAACAAATGCCCGGCTGCATGGAGCAGATGACTCACCTCTCCTGACTCCATACATCCAGCTCCCTTCTGCTGGCTCAGCTCGACATCTCCGCATCAGCCAGCGCATATGTCACACTCTGAAGGTTATTTTCCACAAAGTAAAGTCCTGCCTTTTAAAAGCAATGGCCAAAAGGCTAATGTGTTCAGCCCATTTTCTCAGGGTTTGTTCCTTTTCATAACATCAGGCTCAGTCAGTTCAATTGAGAGCAGTCATACTGCCCCCAGCCAGGACAAGGCCCTTCCCCACCCCACCATTTCCCTCTGGAGTAATTGCAAGTTAATTGTCCTCTTTCCCAAAGTACAAGTTGCTGTCACACACCAGTCTCCTTTCTTTTGCAAGCTTATAACTAAAGATACTGTCTTCTAGTTTCTATTCTCCTCTCTATTTATTCTGCTGTCTTAAGTCAAACTGAAACTTCTAAAAACAAAACAGAAAAGGTGGGATATTTGTAAAGTCCCAGTAAGTTTATCTCTTGTCTTCCCTGGATACACCGATGTTGGCTAAGCTGCACCATAGATACTATTCATCATCATGGCTTGACAACACGAATGAAGATTTGGGAAAGGCTTTACCCACGCTTACTACAAGCACGCTGACGACTAAAAAGGCCAATGTGGGATAGGCAAATCCGGTTGCAAAAAGCACAGTGAAAGGTCTCCTTGGGTGGTACAGGCGGGGAGTGATTCTTTCTACATTGTCTTTTCTCCTCGAGATTAATTCTGCGTGAGTTCTCAAAGGAGACAACGCATTATGGAGCAACCAATGTCCTGAGCCGCCTGCATGCAGGGTTGGCTCTGTGACTTCCAGTGCACCTTATCACCTGCCGTTTCATCCCTCGCCTGCTGCTACAGGGCTTTGCAAGCGTGAGTCAACCCTTCGGGCCTGCGCAGGGGATTTTCTAGGTGAGGCACAGCGTGCAGGGAACTGGCCGCACCCTTTACATCTGAGGTTTATCTGCCAGGGCCTAGTGAGCTTGGATGGTGACAGCAAAGTCCTCAGGTCATAGGTTTGGTTAGAGAATCCTTCTCTTGGATGGCCTTACAGGGCTGTACGAGCTCCATCTGCCCGGGTTTGAAGNGGATGGCCTTACAGGGCTGTACGAGCTCCATCTGCCCGGGTTTGAAGTTCGAGCTGCCCTTCTCCTAGGATGGTTGCCCAAAGGCTGGCTAGCCCGTCCTGCCCATGGACACACTTTGTCTGACCCTTCAGTTGAGAGCTATCTGGCATGGGAGACCCTACTGGAGGCATATGCCACCACCAGCATAGCTCCCAACCTCACAAGGGCATGCAAGCTCTTTCACCACGACAAGAGGGTGTCCGTGAAAGAGCCATATACTATTAAGATGTTGATAAATCTCACTGTTTTAGTAAGGTTTACCATATACAAAGCCCACACAGTTAATATAGAATCATAGGATCAACTAGGTTGGAAAAGACCTTTAAGATCAAATCCAACCATAATATTGATGTTCCTACTTCATATTTTGTTGTTCATATTAGCAGAGTGAGATAATTTCAAACCAAATACTTTATAGACATTAAAAAGCATACTCAGATTATGGTATTAGACTAAATTTCTCTATTTTCTTGCCTGATAAAGTCATGTTAACAAGTCTCAGTAGGGAAGCAAACTAAAATCTGCACTGTTTTTTGCCTGGATCACAAGCCCTGCACTGACAACACATATTCATCTCCCGATGCTGTTGTTAAAGTCCTTCTTCAATAATATTACACAGAGATTCAGCCCTGCTGAAATACAGACTTTTTCCTTTTATGTTACTCACTGATCATTTAGTATACTGATACTGCATATTAGGCCTTATCAAAATGCAATGGTGGGGAAGGTGTCTTTAAAGCTTTTTTCAGTGTTTAAAATGCATTTTCTCATGTCTGAACTCTGCTGCCTTTTCCTATTTAAGTTCCAACACAGACAAAATTTAACTGCATTTAACCTTAAAGAAAAATGAAATTCAGACTCAAAAACACAGGTAAGAAACGGTACCCCATGCCTTTGTCTTTTCTCCTGTATCTCAGGCCTCTCTAGAGTTACAGGTGTAATCAATGATGCCTCTGAGAACACGGACTACCTAAAACTAGAGGTCAACCAGAAAGCTGCCGTGCAAGTATTTCCCTGATGCAACACACTCCATCAAAAGATTCATTACTCACTGGGCCTTTGGCAAGCACCCTGGGAAAGCAACCTTGCCTTCCAAATGAATGGAAGGTACTCAAAATAAAGAAGCTTGCCCTTCAAGAGAGGTTATTAAAATCACTGCATTGAGGAGCAAGTGCAGCAGAGGTATCCTCAAACCCAGGATTTAATAAAAACATTGTTGATGATACCCCAGAGGCAATATTCTGTTAAAAATCTCTAAAACCCATTCGTTTTCCTAAACATAAAGCCCTGTCATGTAATTTGCAAGCATACACAGAACAAATTTCCAATTATTACATGTAACTGCAAATCAAGGTTTTGCCAATCCTCCCACAGTATCAATAGCTGCATATGTAATAGAAAAGCTGTGCAAGTAACGGTAAGGAAAAGACAGGTTTAAGTATGGAGGCTGCTTTTACTTATTCCTTCTATAGAACATTGGGTCAAATTAAATTTCAGCAAATACAGCAGAAAGGAAACTGCAGAGAAGCTGAATTTTACATTCAAACCTCAACATTACAGATACCAACATACAGCCCCACCCAGAAATCCCCATTATAAACTAATTTAGGTGGGAAGTTGTGTCTTTGATTGTTACAGTACAATGCCTGTGCTCTGTGGATTGTAGGAGAAATGGTAGGTAGCTCTTACCTGAAGCTTGGATTCAATAACGGCAAGTTTTCTTCATTTCCTTTTCAGATTAAATAGCTTTTCTTTCTCCCTAGAGTTTACCTCCCCCCTTCTCTCTTAAGTATTTCTTAATATATATATATATGCACACACACGTATATATGCCAGTGCAAACATAGCTATAGACACAATATACAATATACATATATTTTATTCTAATATTTATATATTTTAAACAGTCTGCCAGTCACCACCCCTTCTTTAACAAACTTGGTTAGCTTCTAAGCCTGTGTTTAAGCAAAATGATCTCACATAATTCAATCAGACTGCCCTGATCTCTTCTGCTCCTCTACGTAGTCAGGGTGGCCAACACTGCACTCAGACTCTAAAGGGGGGCCACACCTACGTATGTCTCCCCTCATCTTTGTGCAAAAAGCACAAAGAAGTATCAAGCACCACACCAGCACCTGCTGAGCAATTCCCTGTTTTCACCTCTTACAGAGCCCCTGTTCCTGCTAGGTTTAGATGAAAGAAGGCGATTGAGGGAAGAGATGTCATCCAGCAGGACTCTGACACGCTTGAGAGATGGCCAGTGCCAGCCTCATGAAGTTCAACAATGGGAAGCGCAAGGTCCAGCCTCTGGGTGAGGACAATCCCAGGCACAGCTACAGGCTGGGCAGAGAAGAGATTCGAAGCAGCCCTGCGGAGAAGGACCTGGGGGTGCTGGTTGATGAGAAACTTAACATGTGCACTCTAAGCCCATAAGCTGCCTGTGTCCCAGGCTGCATGAAAAGGAGCCTGACCAGCAATTTGAAAGCGGTGATCCTGCCCTGCTGCTCGGCTCTTGTGAGACCCCACTTGGAGTCCTGTGTACAGTTCTGGGTGTCCTCAGTGCAAAAAGGACACGAAGCTGTTGGAGTAAGTCCAGAGCAGGCCACACGGATGATTGGGGGCTGAAGCACCTCCCATATGAAGGCAAGCTGAGGAAACTGTTCAGCCTGGAGAAGTGAAGCTGTGTGGGGACCTCATAGCAGCCTTCCAATATCTGAAGTGGGCCTACAAGGATGCTGGAAAGGCACTCTTCATCACAGACTGTAGCAACAGGACAAGGGGTGATGGGTTCAAACTGAAATAGGGGAAGTTTAGCTTAGATATAAGGAAGAAGTTCTTTACTGTGAGAGTGGTGAGGCACTGGCACAGGCTGCCCAAAGAAGTGGTGAATGCTCCATCCATGGCAGTGTTCAAGACCAGGCTGGACAGAGCCTAGGGCGACATGGTCTACTGTAGGGTGTCCCTGCCCACAGCAAGGGTGTTGGAACTAGATGATGTTAAGGTCTTTTCCAACCTGAACCATTCTATGATTCTATGAATAAAAGATCAATTTTTGAGGGGGAAGAAGCTTTATGTGGAAATAATTTGCACCAAAATATATGATCATATGATTTAGCACAGAATTTACACAGTACTCAATAATCTTTTTATCCTTAAAGGACTTTTTGCCTTCCCAGCGTATGATCACACGCATTTTAAAACAACTCTAGAATTGCTTCACATCACCAGAAATTTCCTGTCAGAAATAGCTTTATAATACCTATTTCCCAGACTTTAAAAAAATAAAATTAGTAAAAGGATGGTGCTATGACACACACAAAAACCAAACTGCTACAGCCTGCAAGAGCTTAGGGACAGCACCCTTGAATTGGGCTGAAGGAGAAAAATCTGATTTAAGGAGTAAAACATCACTACATTCTTCCACTTAAAGAACAAATACTGTTGTCAGCTAACAAACTCCTAGTGAACAGAACTGTCTGCAGACTCAGGGAAAAAAAACACCCCAATTTCTTAGTGAAGATATTTCAAAGCCACCAATTTCTTACATAGATCCAGACCCATGCAGTACCAAGGTTAGATAAGAGACCTACAGGGAGGAGAGACTTAAGTTACTGTAATTACTATTTCTTGACAGCTATGGCTGAAATGACTGCTTCTAATTCTGCAACATGAACACCCTCCTTGGAGGCATACAGTTAGTTCACACAAGCATGGAAGAATTTATAAAATAAAGCTGTCCTTGGCTTCTCTCTTCCTATGAATGACAAAGGGTATTCAGTTCTAAATACCACCTCAAAATCGGTAAGGAAAAGGGTCCTGTTACACAAAAACCTCACAAACTGGGCAGATGTGTGCAAGGAGCAGCCCAACTTAAAATACAGGGTATTGGGCCATTTTAGTTTGTGATTAACTGGGTTTTTTTTTAAACTGACACAGATTAGTTCAAGTACAACCATATCAAAAAATGCTGGATCCAACTTAACGTCCAAATATGTCTACATCATCAACCAGATGATGAAAAGAAGTCCTTATGAAATACTTTGCAGTTGCATTTTGCAGCAAAGATAATTTCCAGTGCCCTCTGTCCCCTTCTCACCAGGGGCCAGGTATTTCCCAAGGCAGCTGCTCATAGGTTTGGGTTTCTAACCCAATTCAAGGACATATCAGACTGATTATTGCCCAACTACTTATCAACTAAGATGTAAGATATAATTGCCATAGCAGAGGGTTTCCCCGTTGTTTAAGATGTATGTTACTCGAAAAAGCCAGGTTTGTTCAGCTTTGCAAGATCCCTGTGAAGAAATATAGTAAGGAAGGCAGAGGAGCCTTTTGTTTCCTAATGGCCACTGCCAGTTATCTGGGAAACATGCCAGGTAGCATCACATACGTCAGTGATGACCTTAATGACTTGATATTCAGCCTGCCTCTAACTTTTGATCTTTTAAGGCTAATTCTGCTCACACTGTCCTCTATGCAATCCAAAACCTACTCTTTTTGGAGTTAACGGTACAAACCCTGGAGCCTTTCTCACAGGCATGTAAGATTTTATTCACTTATGGGTGATGGGTGCGGCCACATTACCCATCTCCTTGTCTTTCACATAGTACATTATGCAAGAAGCACCTTCCAAATCCACATTCTTTAACCACTGAAAATAGCACACTAGCTACCACAGAAGACTACTAACTGTGCAGTGCCCATTGACTACACTAACAACTGCTGAGCCCTCCCACCACAATGAAATAAAGTTCCTCAGGTAGCTTAGCTTCATCCACCTGCAGAAGGGATTAGAAGAGCACAGGAGACAACGTGCCACTACTGTAAATTTCAGTCACTGCCTCTCTGTAAAGGGCAGGACTAACCCTGCTAAACCGAGAAGGAACCTCCCTGCTGCCCATACCCTGCTGTGCTGCACAGTGCCGCAGGGAGCCAGGCAGAGCCATGATCTCCAAAGGACCAGCTGCTTTCCTCACTGGCTCTTGGCTCCCACTCCTCAGCATGCTGATCACTGCAACCGCACTGAGGAACGCTACGCCAAGCACAGCCAACATCAGGCCAGTGCTACAGAGGAATAGGAGAAAGGACTGCAGCCTGGCAAAGGCTTCCCAAGGCAACAACTGTTCCTAAACACACATTTGCAGTTTGTGTACTTCAGCTGGGTGCTGCAGCCAAAACTGCCACAGAGCTGAGCAGCTGCTAAAAATCGTGCATGCCACATGAGCTACTGCTGTTTCCTAGCCTATGCAGGGCAGTAAGGATACACTCCAGTAAAACCAGTTCACAGGTGATACGCAAGTTGCACAGCCAACACACAGGCCCCCAGGGCCTGCAGCCTGTTCCTACAGGAGCATCATGCTAGCACAGCAGAGGCTCTGCACATACATTGTGATTGTTTAATTTCTTGTCTCCCCCTTTTCTTTCTAAGATGTAGCTTATTAACAGGAAACTAAAGCTTTACAGTTATTGTCACAACTCTTGAGTTGGTTAACCAAACTACCTCCTTTTTCACTCCTCAGCTTGAAAATAACAAATTTCCTCTGTTGATGAGTCCCCAGTGGCACTGCTGAAGTGCCTGGGTATTTTGTGTTCGGCAAGGATTCTGACTTGAAAATAAAAAACAAACCCACAGATTTTTCTCCTAATACGTCTCTACCAAAAAAAAAAGTAGACTAGGCTACTCAGAAGCAGTTTTAGAGAATGGAAGGGCTTGTACTAGTAGCTTAAATTCACCTGCTAAAACTGTTATTTCCAGCCACGCGCCCCTCTTCTCTGATGATCATCTCTGGACAGGAACAACACTTTTGTTTACAAGACCAAGCTCCTGAAGAGTTACCATTTCCAGTCTAAAAGCTGCAAAAATAAATAGCCAAGGATCCTGCCTTACAGATGCAGCACTAGCTGTCTGATTTTAACCTGCCAGAATAAAGCAACAGTTAGGCATTTTATCCAACTGCTCAGTAAAAGCAAACTGATCGCCTAACTATTTACCTACTATATACTGTAGCGGATTACGCATTAACAGTTTCAGCATGGGCAAATTCCATGATAAAAGATGAACACGTGCACTGTGTCTCTCCTGCATTCAATCAAACCCCACACTTGGAACAACGCAAGAATGAACTGCCCAATAAAACTGAAGAGAAGGTAAATAATGTCTTAGTTCACAAACAATTACAGGTTGGGTTCCCACACCCCCACCCACCCACCCCCCTGTAAAAGGTATTTGCCAGCATATATCCTACCTACAGGCCTATTTCAAGGTCACTGTCAGTCTGGTTATATTAAACATTTTACTAACTCTTCAACCTTCTTAAACAGTAAGATATTTTAACAGGTTAACATCTATGGTTCCAGAGTAAATTTATACAGTACACAGAAGTATATTCTTAAAAGGCTCCAAATATACATGTGCATACAAATATCTATCTATACACACACATCTGCATAGCACAACACTGAAAGAAAACCACTCCTTTTGTTTTGTCCACTCCATTTTATAAGAAGAAAGTCCCTACTTCGAGGACACGTAATTTTTTACCCTGTCTACAGAGAGAATCATACCCAGTATTAACAGTGACCAAATTTATCAGGTAACAAAGACATTTTTCTTCTCACTCAACAGAATACCACTTTGGAAAACAAAGAGCTGAAATTCAATCCAACCTACAAGGTTTTGCTGAAGATAACAGGGTTGTATTTTGTTTAGACAGCACAAGGCTATCTTTACTCTGCTTTCTTAGGATATCTGTGCAGCCTAACACTTTCTAAACGCAATCACATCAATGTACACACAGGAAGAACATGTTACAAGCAATACTGTTATGGTCATCTCTGATGGCACCTTGGAGAACAGACAGTAGTGTGTACTGGGATATAAGCCACTCGCATGCTTCGAGTACGATGCAAGTGCCTGGTCCCACTCAGCTCAAATGCATTTCAAGTTGAGGAGAAAAGATGAGGGAATTGGCTCAGTGCTCCACATCCTGCAGCCTGAACCAGGGAATTGTCTGACGTGTGCTGCACTGGTGACAAAAGGTATTGCTAAGTCAAGACTACCAACAGTGCAAAAAAACAAAACAACAACAACAAAAAACCCACCCACACAGAAAAAAAACAAGAAAAAAACACCCATAAAAACCAACAAACAAAACCCATCCACCCCCAGAAAGCGTCCCAAACAAAATAAAATCAACCAAAAAAACCAACCAACCAACCTTCTGTGACAATTTTCAAGCCAAAACAGAGTAAAAATAGGCCTGACATTTCCATACAAAAAGCAAAGGCTGAACATTTTTAGAAGCAAATTGTTGAGCAGTGCAGGTCTGTCTACCTATTTCTCGCCCAGCCAGAAGTGTCCTTTGATAATCACCTCAAGATCTGTGGCTGTGTACATAAACAGAAGTGTGACATGATTTCTGTGAAATTTTGTTCTGCCTGTAACTTACCCCTGTGCTGCTGTACAGAGACCTTCTGGCATACCAGGTGTCAAGCATCACATGGTATATTGAAGTAATCAAACTTAATTATTAATCTGCATCCAGAATCCCTGGAATCAATCCAGTCACTACCACTATTTCAGTCTGAAGTTTGGTACCTGATGCCAGTGAGTGCACAGTAAAACTCACATCAAGTACAGAAATGGTGCCATTTGTGCCAACTCACATAATCTCCATTTCCTGGCCTATACAGTTTCTTCCTGCTTATGCACACCTAGTTTAAAAGACATTTTTACATATCAAACCAAGGGAACCAAACTCTGCATAAAAACACTAATAGCAACAAATTAGATAGTAGAACGTATCTGCAGGCTTCTTTAAGCATAAGTAGTATTCATCCGTTCTCCCTTCTTCCCACTTGAACCCAGCATGCACTTGTTTTCCTCTCCTGTATCATTAAGCACCTTACTTATGAGCAAATTACTTCCTGCAACCACAAAAAGGTGATCTTTTTGATGACATCATTCATTATGATGAGTTTGTGTCTGATAGCTCCTTCACCACCACCCCAAGATCCCTCCAGTGACTTCAAGGGGATATTTCACCAAGCAACAGTAAGAAAAACTAGATCCCATTTGAAATTCACTGTTTAAAAACTGCCACTCATAATATGAGGTTAATCAGATACCACAGAAATTACTGTAAAGCTCAGCAAACCTTACTTCTGGCAGAGGGCTGGCTGGTTTGGTTAGGATTCCTCCCACATAAACAACATTGGGTAGCGTAGGTCTTGGAAACTCCAGTGCTACATCAGTGCAAAGCATCCACAGGCTGGATCCATGAACCAAGTCATACATGGATCGTTCTGGCAGAACCTTGTATTTCTGCATTATCCTTTCATATTTTGGCAGAACCAAAAAACTGACTCCAAATCTTGAAATAAGATAAACGACAGTATTTTTAATCCTCTCAAACAGGTTCATGTGATCTGTAAGCAGCGAGTTAAATTCTGGAACGTACGACAGGGGAGCTGGAGCACCCACTTCTGCTGGATACCAGAGGCCAGTGGAAAAAACAGCATATTTAACTCCTAAAAGATGAGCTATAACAAATCCACACATCTCGTTGGGATCTACCAGGAGCAGGTCAAATTTTTCCTGTTTCAGAGCACGCATGAGGTTTTGGTTGCCAACAATCATGTCGCAGTTCTTGGAATAGTGGTCCAGGATGTCAAAGAGTTCAAGGGCTGTCAGTCTGCCAGAGAAGATACTCCTCATCTTGGACTGGAGAAAATCATCTGAGGTGCTGCTGTTAAAGATCCCTGGATAGCGCTGAAGTCTATAGTGATTAGATGGAGGAATCTCTCTGCCCTCAGAGAGGAGAAACACTGTCTGGTGACCTTGGTCATGCAAGGCTGAGGCCAGAGTCTTGAAAATATAAAGATGGCTTTCAAACATAATTGGCGGCACAACAACAATTTTGGCAGCCCTTGCTATCCCAACAGCGCTCCACAGGAGAACGAAAGCTGGAGCGTACAGCTTCATAGCTGAAATGAGAAATCAAAGCATTACATCAACAGAAAACAGGTCTGTTTGCTACCTGGGAATTTCAAACCAGTTATTATGTGGCTGTCCCATGAAAGCTAATCACATCTCCACATTTCAAAGTGGTCATTGTGCTTTAGAATGTAATTGGTAGTTCTCGGTTTCCTGCAAGATCTGTGTTTTCCCCTCCTCTCCCTTTCCATCTGGCATTAAGGGTAAAAGAAGAGACTTCTTCCAGCACAGATACCAATATGGTACCTGCATTACAAGGCAGGAAAAGCAACTGAGACAATGAAGTTGGTACTCTCCATGGTGACACTACATGCACTGCTTCAGGATAATATATGCCATCTAACATCTGTAAGGTTTTTAAGGCAGTTCTCAAAGTTAGATCCTGCTATGTCCAGGATATATTTAAAAGCACAAGTGCTTTACTGTTACAATTTATTAAGCAATTAAACAAGTTGCTAAGTTCACCAATGCAAAGGCTGAAATCCTGTATTCACATACAGAGCCAAGGGATGTACTGGTGATTTTCAGTGCATAGGATATAAGATGACTCTCTCAGAAAAACAATTCAGTCTTGTTCCATTAAATGAAACTTCTAACACATCCATTCTGATTTTGTGGTTTGGGAGTACCACACTTCACACTACTCTTAACATGGTTTTGACCGTTTCTATCATGTCTTGTCTGATAGTCACCCTCAGCTTTTGAGCTGTGGGTGACTCCTTCAAGCTGCAACTCTCAACTCTAAGAGTAACCTTTTCCCCTATTTTGTTTACACAGAAGCCAATGGCAATAGAAAACCGCAAATTCATGCAATATTTTTCCTTGGTATCAATGCTTATCAGACACATGGGGTAGAAAGTCAGTCTGGCAGGAAGATGTTACTTTGAGCTTTCAATAACTACACTTCGTGTATGAGAACAAGTGAAATAACAGGAGTCAGAACTACATACATGAACACCACAACTTCTACTGAAGCACTTTTAGAAGTACTTATTTACATCAGTACTCTAGCACACACTCTAATCTACACTGAAAATATACATGGCTTCTGACAGCAGCAGGCTGCTGCAGAAAGGGAAGATACTTCCCCCCTGCTCCTGTGTTTTAGTGAGTAAAGCCTGTAAAACGCTGTATGCACCAGATGAAAGTGCATTAGAAGCATTAAGAAGGGGTGGCAAAAAGCTCCTCAAGTCACTTTAACCCTCTTAGGACAGATAAATAAGCAGAAGATAAATGAAACAATCTCCTTTTTTCTCATACTGAAACAATCCATGTAGAAACTCAGGTCTGTTGCACTGTTCTTTTTAAGTAAGCACAACAGAAACGGGTAACACTGCTACCCAGTGCCTGTTATCTCCTTACAGTGTAGTCTTATAACCCTCCTTCAACAGATTGTTCAGGAGCTTATTTCTTTAATGTTATGTGGGTTACCAGCTCACAGACAGAGCATCTCATATTTTTACTGTTAATACGTACTGCTGAGCTTTCTGAAAGATGCCCCAGCTTCTGGAAGTGGTTTAACTTGGAAACCCTTACACTTGCGTTTGGTGCATGCCTAAAGCTGAAACATCACCACAAGATACATTGACTATTTAAAACAAGTTTCCCATGTGGAAAGTTTCCTTACTGAATTTGAAGCCTGCTTCACACTTGCCTTGAGAAGCATTAGCCACTGCCTAGGAGATTACCAACCATCATATAGAGATCCCTATCAATTTTAAATTGATTATCACTGTCAGCAGTGCGTACAGACACACATATGTACACATAAAAAAGTTCATTTAGGCAGATGCACCAGTTTTGGTTTTTCATTTTCCCAAGACAAAGCCCACAGTATGAAGATGCACATGAAAACCTCCCAGTCCCCATGGATAAGTAGTGAGGAACTGAAACACAGAATGTATTGAGCTCTCCATACCACCGCCACATTCACAGGCTGACATAGCATTCTGGGAAGTACTCAGAGGTTTCATCGTTTCTAGGCACAAAGCTCTATTTTACAGAGATAACACTTCAAGGAAAGAGGGAGGTAATTATTTGCTGCAAATATCACCAGATAATCGAGATATTCTCTATACAGCACCATTGCCATTGACATCAGGAGAGATATATGTGGGGGGTTTTGTTTCAATTACGGTGTTGGAGCTTACCCTAAAACACCTCCTCGGCAAACAGTAGTAAATTCAAACTAAACAACAATCTTATTCACTCTCCAGTGAAGTTGGAAAAAGCATTCTTACTACACGAGAAACAGCTTACCTCCCAGCATGAAGGCCTGACCTGCCCTAGAACTTAAGGTATTAAAAATTGACTTTTTAGTTTCAGCCTTGGATTTCACTGGAGGCTTTCTTGAAAACCACAGCATCCCACAGAGCTCAGCGGCCTTTCCAAGAGCTCCTGTTTGAAGGATGTGCCAGCACTGAATGCCGTTTACCATCCCACTTCATTTCCTCCTATACAACTCGCAGTCTTCAAGCCGCAGCAAAGGGCTCTGCAAGTGCAGAAGTACACAGGCTTGGCAGACCGTTCAATGTAAGTCCCAACAAGCCAGGCCCAGCTGTCTTCAACAGGGCCCCAGTGGAGGGTAACAATCAAAAGAGAAGTGTGGTCTTAAAATAATTAAGTAATGGTTCATCAGTGAAATATCCAAGAAAAATGATTCATCAAACCTGGAAAAAAACCCCTTACTGATTCCATTCCCCATGCTATAAGCATTCCCACGGTATTAAGTTACTGCTCTTGTCAACAATAGCAATATTACAAAACCATGACTGAAGGTGTAGGATTGGGAAACTCAGAAACATTAACTGTTTCTACTAGCAGCATAAATCAAAGGTACCAGGAGCCTAAGGGCTAGTCATGATCCAGCAGGTTGCTAGATGCAGGCATGCTGCACTTTGATCTCCTGACCCAGCACAGGCCTGAAGCACAGCACAGCCCTCAGCCCTAAGGCGTTATTTTGCACAGCCAGGGTTATGCACATACCACCACGAGCCATGGGAACTACAGCTGTACTGCCATGTAATTATGACACTACTGTTCTACTGTTTTCTACCCCCTCCCTCCCAAAGCAGCAACATTTTAAGTGGGAATAGTATTGGACATTTTACTTTTTATGAAGGTGGTATCAAGCACTGCCCAACATGAAAATCTGTCACTAAAGCTACAAGCAACGTACCAAACATTAGTTTTTCTCCTACTCTTAGCTATCAGCATCAAGAGATCATGCTGCCCCAAGAGTCTGTAGCTTGTTTTATCTTCAGAACTGATAAAAAAAATAATCATGTCTCAAAAACGTATTATTCAACTTCCCTTTTCAATGCAAGCACCTTAAACAGAGACAGGAAAATGTATGTACAGGACGTGACAAACCACAGAGATATTAAACACATAGTGCATTTAGAGAAATGCCAATTAAGTGACATTTATACTGGAAAAATAGCATTGGCCTTATACTGAACTTTTGGCAGAAACCTGCAGCCTCATCACTTCATCCCCTGTTGAGAAGCAGGGAGCTTGGAAGGTTTGTGTTTAGCAGGAATGAGGCAATACATAACAGCACTCTGTAAACCAAATAATCTCAAGCATAATTCCTACCGGGAGTGGGGAAGAGGTAGGTGCTTAGTGCCATCAGCAGGGTGCCAACATGCAACAATGCAAGCTCAGCCTCAGGCTCCATCCCAGACACTCCTTCAACTCCAAGGGTCCTCAGCAGTGAGCTCCTCCAGCACATCAGATATTTCCACCAAGACAGGGACTGCTGCAGAGGCTTGCCTGTGGGGATTTCTGATTCAGCTTATCTCCAAAGGCAAAAAGCAGTGCCCAGGCAGAGGGAGCTACACAGGGTTCAGGAGAACTGAGGTGGTGCTCAGCTGTAAATCAGATAATCACAGCCAGAGCACAGGGACTCTTCCCACTAACTTCCAGTCATATTACAGCAGTGAGCTCCCAGAATCACTCGCCAAAATAAATAAAAAGTATTAACATGCAATGCAACAGCTTCCTCTTTCTGAATACCAGGAGCATGAAAATTGTCAAGCATCCTGACAGAAAAGAGGAAAGAAAACCCAAAGCCAGAGAATGGTGCATTTCTCCAAGATAGCTGATAGCATAGAATAGTTTTTTACCTCTATTTTAGTCCTTCTACTTAGGAATTAATGGAGATTAAGACAGATTATTTTGGTGTCTGACCTGGTATACATCATCCTTTTCTAAGACAAGGTGAAAAGACAAATCCAAATTTTCCAAAGTTTATTAAAAACCCCAAACCAAAGACAACCCACCAACACCTGACAAAAACATCACCAATTTGAAGGCATTACTACTTTCAGCCAAACCCCTATAAGGAATGGTATGGAGGGACAAAAAGTGATGCAGAGTGACTTTATATGAGTCCAACCACCAAGTATAAAGAGCTCACGTACTGGCGTGCAGCAAGAAAGAGTTAAATATTTAAGAAATACCAAGAGGTTAAACATTAAACCTATTCCAACAGCTTCTCCTAAAGTTAATGACCTACATGTGGGTTTTACTCAAATGAAAGGAACTCCGAGTTTGAAAGTGCAGGACAGAAAACCCAGCACACCCGCAGCAACCAACGAGAGGGATTTTTTCAGCTGACCAGGACAGTTCTAAAATCCTGATTTGATTTTTTAATTTTAAAGAAGTATTTTCCCATTCACCCAGAAAGACCAAGCAGGATCTAGAACCCAAACTGTGACTATACAGAAATTGGTGACTTTCAGAGGAAAATATAATGCAAAGGATCCTCCCCTTATTCACAAAGCCTGACATTTGAAAACTGGGCAATGTGTGAAGAAACTGAATGAGATTAACAGAAATTATATATAAGCTTCTTAATATTTAATTATTATAATACTAATAGTATAGCAATGTTTCAATCTTAAAAATAGTTTAAAAATCATTCTAATTCATAATTTACGCAACTGTCAACTACAGTACTGGAATACATACTGAAGATTACATTTACTGCCAATCCCTCATGATTGGCTAATCACCCTGCAATTAAAACTTACAGGCATATTTCAGGGTTTCTTTTGTACTTTAGACCACTGGCTGCCTACCTGCTACTTTTTATTCTCACAGAAATAATCATTTTCAAGCCAGCTGTACCACCATCGGTGTTTTCCTCTACTGTAGCAAGATCTAGAAGCAAAAGCTCTTATGCACCTCCATACAGAGCGCATCTTGAATTCAAGCTCCACAAATGTTTATCACTACTCAAAAAAAGTAAACAGCTCTTATGTACTTACACATACCATAACAATACAAAGAGTCCTTTTCATTCACTAGCAACACAATGCTCCTGACTTCCAAAACAGCAAATGAAGTTTCACAGAGACCAAGTCCAACGATGCTATTAGCTTTTTCAGATTCTTCCCTTCCTTCCAGCCTTTCTTAAGATTTGCTACTGCTGGTTGAGTTTACCTGGGCAGCTTGGTCAGAAGACCACGACCTCTGCCTAGAAAGGTGCCCTTCATACTGCACAGCAGCCTGTGCTGAGAGTAAAAGAGCAATCCTTCTAGCTGCTGCTCACTCTCACCTTACACAGGAAGCTCAAATTACTTATTACAGTTTAACAGATACCAGTACACATTAAAAAGAGCAGACTTACCAGCTTCTACCTCTACAAACCCAAGAGTGGATGCTAGTTCAAACAGAAAGATACAATTATTCAAAAAGGGGGAAAATTTGAGATTTGTGCAGATTTCAGCAAAGCCCAGCTCCCCGAGTTCGGGTAACATGCAGATTTCTTACTTAACCTTGCTCACAGTACTACCCTCTTTATTGTCAGTTCATCACACAAAACTCAGTATTTTAGAAGGGAGAAGGCAAACCCTGCTCTTAAGAGCTTCAAACTCTCAAACATTTCATATGATCCGAGTCAACTGCAATAAAAGGCAATAAAATAGAAAACTGAAGGGGTGTGGGGGGAGGAAGGAGAAGGAAGGAGAGAGAGAAGGTGTATTTTACCAGTAATGAAACTGTTAATACAAGTTGCAAATCTGATGCAGTTTCTACATAGGGAGAGTGAATCTCCATCCGTTACATACCACACTGTCCACAGCAGGCTCCAGGCCAGGCTGCTGCACAGTCACCTCCTTCTCTTTCTCCAAGTCCAACTCCACAACAGTAATCCCAGCCACCACCCCTATCTTTGTGCGAAGCCAAATTCCAGAACCATAAGTAGTGCAGAGTCACCTCAACAGCCAATCCCACCTTACCATGCCCCAAAGCAGCATTTACCACTGGTAAACATATATAGCACATTTATTTAAGATAGTATGTATTACAGTCCTAAGAGACACAGAATCATAGAATAGTTAGGATTGGAAAGGACCTTAAGATCATCCAGTTCCAACTCCCCTGCCATGGGCAAGGACACCTCACACTAAACCATGGCACCCAAGGCTCTGCCCAACCTGGCCTTGAACACCACCAGGGATTGGAGCATTCGTAACTTACCTGGGCAACCCATTCCAGTGCCTCACCACCCTAACAGGAAAGAATTTCTTTCTTATATCCAATCTAAACTTCCTCTGTTTGAGTTTGAACCCGTTACCCCTTGTCCTGTCTCTACAGTCCCTAATGAAGAGTCCATCCCCAGCATCCCTAGAGCCCCCCTTCAGATACTGGTTGAAAGCTTGATCAGAAAATGCTAAGTTGTGACTGAAAGACAACTGGTTACTGACAGCACTGACAACTCCCTCTGAAGAGCACATAAGCAGCTGCTGGCTGTGGCTTACTACTGCTTTTAATAAAAAAAAGGAAGCACTGATGAAGAGAAAGAAAAGAGCACAGATCTCCGATTGTTACCTGATGGGTTACCTGATTTACTGACGCTCCAGTTCCACCCTGCATATTCAAAACCCTATTAACTTATTTTACATGCAAGTCTGTTTACTTTAGCTATTATTAAACAATTTTACAGATAAATCATGGTATCCAGCCTTCACAGGCCTGTAAACATTTCAGTTAAACAAATACAGAACCAAGCTCTGCAATGCTAGCTACATGATAGTTTACCCTGTAAGCAAAGTATTTTATCAAGCCTAAGATAGCAAGGAATGACTAATAAAGAGCACTTACAGCTAAGTGTAAAGCTAAAAGAGGAAGAAAATATTCCAAGACAAATAAAATGTCCTCTAACACTAGTTATGGGGAGACTGAGTTCTTAAAAAAAAAAAAAAAAGACCTAAGATTTGGTTTGGGTGCATGCATCAGCCACATGCAAGCAGCTGATATTAAAGACAAAAATATATACATACACACAAGCATGAACTCATTGCATTGATTCAAAACTGGGTTAGAGTGAACAGAGAAAAGAAGAGGTCTTTCTTTCTATTTGTGACATCCTCCAAGACATCTCCTGAAACAGTATCAAGCCACGTCAGTTTGGGTTTTTGTTTTGCCAAGCACCAGAGTAAGGAACGCTACCCATGTGAGGAAATGCACTGATCAAATTATGTGTAACAGCAAGTCTCAGAAGATGATCACATTATGATAGACACAGGAAGATTTTAATTAGCAGCTTAACAAACAGTAAGAGCATGTTCTTCAAGCTGGAAATACAACTTGATTCCTAAACCCTTTAATCTGGCAACTGTAAAATATGTTGACTTACTGTACCACTTACTGTACTGTGCATATTCTGTAGGTAATAGGAAATATTACTCCATAATCCTTTAGGAGCATTAAAGTAAATCAGGGCATAAGCTGACTTCAGGCAGCAAACTGCAGTTTAAGATTAGGAAGCAATTGCTACTGAGCAACCCTTGTGCTGTAAAGCAGAGGAGAGCATCAGAAGTGTGTGAACACACAGAGCCTTGTAGCAGCAAACCATGTATTATCTATGAAGAGTCTCTGATAGCAGGTATTGCACAACCTTTGCATTTATCTAAGTTTTTCCTATCACACATCTTGTTACTAATTCTGAGGTACTGCATGCTGTGATTGTTGTGCTGCAATGTTTTAGATAAGCGGTAAGATTTGGCTTCTAATCACAGGCTCTCATTTCATTCGAATGAATAAATTAAGAAATTAGCAGAAATGATTAGTCACATATGCTTAAGCAAGGGCTGGTTTTGCATTTATTTTGTACAGTTTCTTGAACTACATCATTCTATTCAATGACTAAAAACTTTCAGTGAGTACAAGACGTCCCATCTACAGATAAAAGAGAGCAAGATTTACAGGCATTGTTATGTCATCTGTGAGAGACTTACTGTGTCAGTTATTCAAACATCAGAAGAGTTAAGAGGGAATCAAAAGGATATGCAATTTATTAAACCCCTTCTAGTAAAAACCTCTTATGGGTGTTACAGGTTTTATCACACACTGATGGATTTTACTCAAGCCTTTGTACTTGAGAGTTGCAGAAAAATGATTTTCAAAGTCCTTACTCAAAAGGTAGCAAGGTAGACAGAGAAGGTACTTCTCTTTCAAAGTACAGGTTTTACAGTTAGTACATGACATATATTCAACAGACAAGCTAGCAGACAGATCTTTAAGAGGTTACATGGGAACAGAATTCTTGTGCAAGGAATAATGTCCTATTAAGATGAATTTATAGCAAATGACCAAGTTATAACATTCTCTGGCACTTTGCCCTTGGCTTTCTGAAAGAACAGCTTTAAATGAGTCCTCAGAAGTTTCGGATGGTTTCCCATAAGTATGAAAAGATTGATCGTATCTAGAAAGATTAAAGATCTACAAAAGTTATCTGTATTAGTCTATGAACAGATTCTAAAGTTACAACATTAATACATCCAACCTTTTAAACAAAAGCTGATACAGGGGGTTTAGCCAATGTACAGGGGGTAGTACAGGGGCATCCAACTAATGTATGAGGGGGCTTGGTATAAGAAAAGCTAGCGCCTGAAAAACATAGAGTGAAGTTGCAAAAGAGAACAACGGTTATGTTGTAAGTCTGTGAAATTTGGTGGCCCCACTAAACATGAGTTAATTGTTTCACACTGGTCTTCAAAAGTATCTTTAGCTTTGAAGAACAATGTCTGTGTTGAGATAACAGGATTTAGTGACCCCAACAAACATTAATTGCTTCATAGCATCCTTCAACTTATCAGTTGGTTTGTTAGTTTAGAAATAGAGCCTCCCAAACATCTGCTAGCTTGGGATACTCCTTGCTTGCCCATCCTGTAATAAATTTTGAAGGAAGGTCACACTGTCTTAAATCTTTGCTATCTAATTAGAAAGTTATAGATATGGCTGGTTTCAGCTAATGATGGGATCACTGGAGCATCCAACTGTGCCAAAGGTGAAAAGTACACTGTGAGGAAGACTGCTTACTTCATCCTGAAGACCCTTATTCACAAGAGGAAGACTCATTTACTTCATCCTGAGACCCTTGCCCATGGCCAGAGGGGGGCACTGCGCAGATGCAAAGGACCTTCTAGCTCATTATAATACAAAGAGCGGTTAGATAATAAATATGTAGAGGCATATCAAGTAACCTAATGCATACGTATACCTTAAGAGAATAAATGTAAAGGGAAAACAACCCTGGGGAGTGCATGCTTTGGAGGAGTTATCCCCATGCACCTCAGCGCTGAATAAAAAGCATACCTACTTTACAATTTTAACGAGTTGTGGAGTTAAATCCGTGCATCAAGCCACTTATAAGCCATAGCAAGGTCCACATACTTTGAGATTATAGTAATGCAGTACTAACAGCATCAGTCAAGAAGAGAACTACCTGAGAATAAAGGATGAAAGTCTAATTAAATGTTTTCATAATGTGAAGTATATTACAACAGGGCCAAGGCACATCCCCCTTCACAGGACTTGCATTTCTAGGTATTTTATGCACTAGAACTAAGCAAACATTATTCAGTTGAAAATTCAATAAATACTTTACTGAACGCCACTATTATACCAGTATCCATTTTCAAAACTCAGTCCAAGCAACTGCATGAAATTGAATTTCCTGAAGATTTTATGCCCTATGAAGCACTGAGGTTCACAGATCTACCAGACAGGCACGTGAAAACAATTCAAAACGCCTCAAGAATATGTTTTCATAACACAAACCAAGAGAGCAAGAAGAGCAAGTT
Source organism: Agapornis roseicollis (assembly GCA_002631895.1). Taxonomy (NCBI): domain Eukaryota; kingdom Metazoa; phylum Chordata; class Aves; order Psittaciformes; family Psittacidae; genus Agapornis; species Agapornis roseicollis. The sequence continues at coordinate 63,085 of NDXB01007073.1, forward strand.
CTCTTCCATCCTTCTGTGCATTAGGCAATTTAAACAGGGTATTTTAAAACCCTTATCATCTATAAATCTTTTACTTTACGTAGCTGAGATAAGCATTTGCAAATACTGTATCCACCTGTCAATGTTTTGTTAAAACCGAGTGCTACTGCAAATTCTTCTGTGAGGCTTAGCCAGAAGCACTGCATGAAGAAAAAAAAAAACCAAGAACCTATCCTTTCTGCTACTGGCCTACGTCCAAAGCAGTACAGTGAGGCCAGAGCAGGCTCCTAGCCCTAGCACTTCTGCAGCTGCACTGCATCCCCAGAACCAGGAGGGCTAAAGGCAGAGAGATTCATCAGCAGGGCTGCTTGAATTGGGCTGTGCTTACTGCTTCAGGCCCTGCACCATAGCAAAGTTCACCATGCATGCACGTTGTGCTGCAACTGAGCTGATGTGCTATCCTGAACCTCAGGAGGCACAATGCAGCAACCTGAGGAAAAAAAAGCCTTCTCCAAAACCTGTGTGGCCTTCACCAAATGCAACTTGACTCAGTGTGCAAGCGACTCATGTTCCTCTGCATTGGCGCTATTATGCAATTCCTTCCTTGCTGCCCATGGTTACTCCACTCCCAGCACCTTGGAAAAATAAATGCTGACTACATATAGTGAAAAAGCCATCTATTTGAAAGCATGACACGTCTATTCCTTGTGGAGAGATTTGTCTACTTCATCCAAAACAATGCGGGTTTCTTTCTGGCTAATTATGCATCCTCTTCACAGCTACTGTGGTTTCAGAGAAGATGCAGTATTTTGGCACCAACATACAAGCCCCTTGAGAGAGTCCCCTCAACTTCTGGAGACCTTTCCTCCAAGTACCAAGAGCTAAAAGCAATGTTTCTCAACCTGCTGCAGCCATGCTGCACCAGAAAGCAAGCAACCAGAAATACTGTTGTGGCATCGAGGGGTCAGGGTATTAACACAGAGAAGTCCATAAGCCTACACCACATTCCCTAGAGACACCAACGTTATTTAACATGTCATTCACTGGCTCACAAACTGCAGGGCTGCTCTTGCTGTGTGACACGGCACTGTGTAGAAGAGCCCAGTAACAGTAACTTCCTGCAACATGTTTCATGCTGCAGGGTAAGGAACAACTGAAGCCAAGTGCAGGAAAAAAACCCCAAAACTTCACCTGCAGAGAGCAGGGGGCATGAGTACCACAGCAACTGATGGAGACAAAGATGTCCCCACTGAGGGATCAAAGCTACCCAGGAATCCTTCTCTTTCAAAGTGGCATCAAAAAACAGGCTGAAATACTGGCTGAATGAAGAATCAAAGATTTAAAAAGGAAAGAAAACAAACTACAACTTGACTCTGCCTGATTTTAAACCAATTGTTAAACATCAGTGACATTCCCCTTTGATAAAATGACTCCAAAGAAGGGACTGTAGGAGCTTTGTTGTAGTCTTAATTTGCTGGTGCAACTAAATGCAGCATAATAGTTCTATGCTACGATCACACAAGCATGAATTTTGCCTTATGAACAAGCCTCGGGATCCTAAATGACACAAGTTTTAAGCTTAAACACATTTTAGTGGGATTTTATTTGAACTTTCTTAATTGTTTGGAGGGATGCTTCATTTTCCACTACTAGCTTCAGCTTGGTACAAGCTCTCCCTGGTCACACCATCACATGACACCTACAAGCACTGAATGAATTTCTTTGTTCGGTTTCTGACTTCATCTTATAGCAAATAACTACAAGCCACACAAACAGAATCACAAGGGAAACTATAAGAGGTTTGCTTCTGCAATGGGAAACACAACTTCAATAAAGTTAAAATACTTGATTTGATAGTGTTTTGTTCTTATTCAGCTCAATTAAAAGAACTAAATTGCCCAAGACCATATGCAGCAGCAACACTCACCAACAACATTCAGCTGCTTCAGGCTGGTTCTGAAATTTACAGATAGGGGGTTTTTAAAAGCTAATTATTGTCTTTGGCTTTCAGATGTGTTTCATAGCATCTGCTTCGAACTACCTCCTAGAAGAATTCAATTGTTAGATTAAGGGTAAGACTAATGTATGTAGCAACTTTACCACATAGTTTATTCCTCAGAAACCGATTTTAACAGCAAAACCACATAGGAGTCAGAGGGGACAGAAATCAACTCACAAACCTTCTAGAAGCTGCAGACTGCTCTCCAGTAAGGGGTAAGAAAGACAGGGTTTCCAGTACCTATATAAAGATTGTTAAATACACAGAAACTCCCTGCCAGTTTCCACAATCATTAGTTGACTATGACTGGATTGCAACTTCAGAATGGGTCTAAAGACAAGTCTGGAGATTTTCAAAGACAATCCGTGACTCAGGTACTCTGTTAATTTACAAATATTAAAAGAGAGACATAAATCAGGAGTTGCAGAAGGTCAAGGTAAAGATGATTCACAGCTCAAGACCATGATTCATGGAGGATGATTTGGGTGTAGTATCAAAACAAATCCACAATAAACCACCCAGATGCACATCAAGCGCTGATTCTACACGTGCACACGGTGTCTATTCCTAACCACCGAAACTGCACTTCCTAAGAAATGAGAAGATCTTCCCCCACTTCTGGAAAGCAATTAAAACTTTTTGAACACTATGTCGTGATTTAAACACAGTTTCTACTTCCTTCATCCCCCCCCCTCCCCTCCCAGAGGGATGGGGACAGGAATCAAAGGAATGTAACTCCCACGGGTTGAACTAAGAACAGCCCAGTAACTAAGGTATAACACAAATCACTACTGCTACCACCAATAATAATGACAAAAAGAAAATAACAAGGGAAGAGAGTATGATACCACCCGCCAAAAACAAGCCCGACCAGGAAGTGTGTGCCCTTCCAGGTAATTCCCCATTACCTGGGCATGACATGCTGTGGTACGGAATACCTCTTTGGCTAGCTTGAGTCAGGTGTCCTGTCCCTGCTTCCTCCCAGCCTCCTCTCCTCCCTGGCAGAGCATGAGACTCACAAAGTCCTTGGTCAGAGTAGACATTACTTAGTGACAACTAAAACCATTGGTGTTACCAGCTATGTTCCCAAGCCGAAAGTCAAAACACAGAACTGCATCAGCTACTAAGAAGGAGAAAAAATTGCCTGCTACTGCTAAACAACTATCTGATGGGGTTTTATAACAGAAACATAGTCTCTCAACTACAGCCCTGCTATAGGCTAACAAGTTATTTCACTAGTGAATAGTTTAATGCAAGATTGCCTGTTTAATAACTGCAGTCTGAGATCTAACCTTCTTGAGTATACTTTCACAAAAATAAGCTGGTAATCAACAAAAACAATTACCAAAGTCTCACAAAGCAGATTACTTAAAGATTCATCACTATGAAGGTTTAAAAATAATATTGCAGTTTGAAGTTACACTCTTAAAACAGACATGCTGTACACAAGATTCTCAGCTCCTGAAAGAAAAATTGCATCGTCATCAACTATCCTTGGGTGGGTTTTCATGCAAGTCTTCACGAGACCTACCCCAAGAGCTCACATTTACAAACTTCCAGGCCCCACAAGCAATGATGCCCCAATCATTAGAATGGCCTATCTAGTCATGCTACAAAAACACACCTGAAATTTTCCACTTTAGCTTTCTGGGAATAAAAACATGTAAAACAAAGCTTCCCACAAGCACTTCATGCTCCATTTCTTGTGAGAGACTTCTGTGCCCAGAGACCAAACACCATACATACCAAAACACACCTCTCAAAGTTCAGCTTCTTTGAACCCAGGGACAGAACATAACATTCCTCCACAGACCAGCAAGACTTAGTCAAGGGTCTACCTCACAAACAAAGCTTTCTCAGTATTTACAGTACACTGCCATACAAGTTTTATTTAGACTACCATGACAATCTTCTCCAAGCTCACTCAGGTATAAAAGGTTAAGTGGAAGAGAACCCTAGAAGAAAGAGGAAGAGATTGAGATCTTTTTTGCCTGCAAGGTATGGAGCAGCAGCAAGATTCCCATGGCCTGTAGCTCACTTCAAGGAATAATAGCACAGCAGGCTTCCTGTATGAAAAACTGACCTACCTCTTACACGACAAAAGCATTTGCAGCCAACACAACCTATGGCTTACAAACAATAAACACCTCTTCAGCTAGTGGCCTGAGGACCATCAGGAACAGACTCAAGCCTGACCTGGCAACCAGGCTGCAACCTTATCAAAAAACCAGTTTTGAAAAAAAGTATTTGTTTCCAGTTTAGCCAATCCACCTTGTCAGATCTGCACATAAAAGCCAAATTCCCTGGTTATCAGTGTGCCATTACTGGAGTCAATGGTAACAGCAGCTTAAAAAGTTTACACTGGCACTATAAAAATTTCTTCCTTTGGAAGCACTAGCGTGGCACTAGAAGAGGATACCAGACAGGATGGGGAACCTCTGTTCAGGACTTGGATGGAAAAAAAGCCAAAGATAACCTGCCCTTATGTTGCCAAGAATTCTGTATTGCGTAGAAATTTGTACAAGACCTTCCAGAGACCCTTCAAGTCAGTTAACCCTTTCATTCTGCCAAGGGCAACCGCTGCAGAAGCGGCGCTGCCTGCAGCACATGCTCTATCCTGAGTACTGCCAATGCCAGACCTCATCTGCAAGCTCATCACTGGCAGCAACCCTCCAGTCAAGAATGCTGCAGTCAACGTGCTGCTACCAAAGTCCAAGCTTAACATCCAGCAAATCCATGCTATAAAAAAAAAAAAAAAAAAAAATTTTCAGGACTTGTTTGCATTATGATAAATTGGCAGAACTGACTTCCCAAGCAAACTTACAAAATAAACATCTAACTACTCACATACAGTGTCTACATTCTCTAACTACTCAATTTTAAAAGCACAAAAGTACTGCACCTTATCCAAAACAAATACCTAGGAAACTACTATGAAAGCTTCCTAACAGCTATTAAAGTGAGAAGGAAAAAACCAAGTTAAGTGCGCACTTGAAAAAAATAATTTATTACTGAATAACCAAGAGTATGAGAAGTTTTATGTATTTGGCACAATAACTCTGATGTAGCATTCTTATTCCTACACATATTTCACATTTCATCTTAAATAAAAATATTTAATCATAGAATATTAGAATGGTCTGGGTTGGAAAGGACATTAAGATCACCTAGTTCCAACCCTCCTGCCATGGGCAAGGACACCTCACACTAAACCACATCACCCAAGGCTCTGTCCAACCTGGCCTTAATCACTGCCAGGGATGAAGCACTCACCACTTCTCTAGGCAACCTATGCCAGCACCTCACTACCTTCACAGTAAAGAACTTCCTTCTTACATCTAACCTGAACTTCCCCTGTTTAAGTTTAAACCCATCACTCTTTGTCCTGTCGCTACAGTCCCTGATGAGGAACCTCTCTCTGGCATCTTTGTAGGCCCCCTTCAGATACCGGAAGGTTGTAGAGGACTCAGTAGAAGCTGAGGTCTCCACACAGCTTCTCTTCTCCAGGCTAAACAGCCCAAATTTTCTCAGCCTATCTTCATATGAGAGGTGATCCAGCCCCTGATCATCCTCATGGCTTCCTCTGGATTTGCTCCAACAGCTCCATGTCCTTCTTACGTTGAGGACACCAGAACTGCAGCAAGTACTCAAAGTGGGGTCTCACGAGAGCAGAGTAGTGGGGCAAGATCACCTCCTTCAACCTGCTGGGACAAGAGAGAATATTTTCCACAAAACAAAACAAATTAAAGTGAACTAAATCTGCATTCTCAATTGGTTCACGGTCAGGTGTAGCCAAGAGGAAATGTACAACTGCATTCAGATGAGTAGATACCCCCTCCAAGCACTGATGTCGCAGAAAGCACATCCCAGTATGCTGCCGAGTATGCTGCAGTTGGCCCCTCGGCTGTACTTCCTGCTTCATCTCAAAGCTGCAAATCTACATGCCATTTAAATTATTCTAATGTTTAGAGCAATATTCTGGCCAGTAGTCTTGTTCCTAAGATAGGTTGCATTCAGAGAGATGTGCTTCTTTGTTCCCATTAATAGCGTATGCTAGAAAATATACAACTTTGTTCTGAATCAGGAAGTTTCTCATTTTAAACGTGAAACTGGGAGGACAACAATGATGTCCTGAGAAGAAAATTAAGGGCACATAAGTAACAATACACGAGTACCTGCCATGGGGTTTTTAATGGTAGTACTTCACTTCTGTTGAAAGTTGTTACAATTCCTTTTTTAATCCTCTATATTTTATGAATTGGTGCTCTTGCCATTAAATTATAAATCCTTATTTATCTGACTTATATCAAGTAACTTACAAAGGAGGTGGAAGGGGGCTCAGAGACAAATCAAATTTACCACATGTAACTGCTTATGAATAAAAACCTTCAACTGAAACCCTGAACATCATATTTTAATGTTTGAAGTTTGTAGGACAGCTACACACTCAATTCTTATGTGTAAAATATATATAAAATAACTTCTTAGGGTCTGGTGTAGATGCATGCATGGAAAAATTTCTATACTGGAATAGAGTCTTGATTGAATTAACTCAGTCCTCCACCTTTTATGGTCACACTACTGTGTTCAGTTCTGGGCAACTCACTACAAGAAAGACATTTTGGTGCCAGAGAGGGTTCAGAGAAGGCCAATGGAGCTGAGAATGAGTCTGAAGCACAAGTCTGATGGGGAATGACTGAGGGAACTGGGAGGGTTTAGTCTGGAGAAGAAAAAGCTCAGGGGGGGACCTTAGCACACTCTATAACTACCTGAAAGGAGGTTATCATGAGGTGGGGGTCAGTCTCTTCTTCCAAGTAACAAGCAACAAGACAAGAGAAAACAGCCACAAGCTGCACTGGGGAGGTTTAGGCTGGATATTAGGAACAATTTCTTCCCCAAGAGCCTGATTAGGCATAGGAACAGGCTGCCCAGGGCTGCGGTGGAGTCACCATCCCTGAAAGTGTTCACAGACTGTGTAGATGAGATCCCCAGTGATGTGGTTCAGTGATGGCCCTAGCAGTGCTGGGACAAAAGCTGGACTTGATGACCTTTTCCAATCTAGTTGGAATCCAATCTATTATTCTACCAGCTCCTCTTAAATACACAGAGGAAACCTTCATAATGTTCTGTTTCTTTCTTAAAAAAGGAAATTGTTTCACCAGAGCGTAATGTGTCATTTTCAACTCAGTTCGGAATCTGACCTAAGACTGCCCATTAACTCTCCCTTCAGCAATTAAAATGATTTTCACTTACTACTCATGTCACTTATTTTCCATGAAGCTAATCCATCAATTCAGATGACTAAACAATAGCACAGAGCAAGGAAGAATGCTATACCTGCTTCATGACAATTGTGCTACTTCAGAGAAACATGTCGCATTATAACTACTTTTTGCAACTCTGAACTTCATAACTTAGAAAAATTATCTACACTGTTTTCCAACATACTTAAATCATATGTGTTACCCAGTTTATAAAAGCGCCAAATTTGGTGGTATTTTTTCCATTTACCATCACTGCTTCTCAAAAGCCCAAACTGTAGCTGCAATGACTGCCAACAAACCGTAAGAGCTAGTAGCCATTTGCCAAGCTGAAACTGTCACACCAGAGTATAAAACCAACCCACTTGCTCCATTACCACTTCCTTAGCAAGCCAGCTGCTCTCCACTCGCACAGGTAAGGAGAGGACTCCCACAAAGACCAGGTGACACTACCCTGCACAGAACAAGGATGTACAGATTGTCTGACACCCTCTCCTCAAGCCCTGATTATTTGCATACGTTTCTCCATCCAAATCCTGCTTCCAAGAAACCCCACCACTTAGAGCACTCTAAGAATATAAAATAAAACGGGTGTTTAAAAAGTACTCTACCATGACTCTCACCTATATACTTAAGACATACATGACTAAAGAAGCACATCATTTTCTTTTCTTGCTTCTGGCAAAGAGCTGCTGTTAATGGCAAATATAGTGCAAAAGTCAAAAACAAAATACAAGCATTTCAGGTCAAGTACATATTTCCTCTTATTTCAACAAAAAATATTTTCACAATGGCATGAAAGCTGCCTGAAAGAGTCTAAGACTTCAGCATGAGCTGATCAGTAGTTTTGGAAGAGCAGTCGTGTTCAACCTAGACTGATGACTGAAACAAGAGAACAAAGAAAAGAAAGTGTGAAGTAAAGGTTAATCGTACACTATGTTGTGTTGGTGCTATAAAACTAGCTCAGCTAAAATATGTAAGTGACCTTGTGTGAGAAGTGCTTGGAGAAGCAGGCAGCTCCAGATGGGAGCCTCAACCAAGACAGTTTTAGAATAAATATCTAGAAACTGGTTAAAGTATGAGAATTATTCCCAAAATAAAAATACTACTTTCAAGGTGTTTGCTTTGGGGAAGGGAAGAGACCTTCAAGGATGCCTACTATTAAAGTTACCCATTGCTGCTCACCCTGGCAACTCTGATAAGCATGCTAAACAGGTTATTTTTTAATGATTTCTTATCATTCCAGAGCTTACATACTCATTTTAGTACTGACAAGTCATAAAAGAGATAGCTATTAAATTGTATCTTCTAAATACCACAACTTTATTGACATATTGCTAGAGAAGTCTGTGCTTAACCGTTTCACATCTTTTTAAACCCACAGGGAAGGCACGACACCAGTTATGCCATGCCCTTCCTTCAAAGGCAAGGAAGTTTTGACCAAAACTAAGGTAACATTCCCAGAAAGCACAAGCACACTCCAGAGGCGTCCCAGCCAAAACACTCACAGGGAGGTCCCTCACACCAACGCCTTCAAGTTCGTACCCGGGTGATAAAACGTTTACTAAGGACCCACAACAAAGTGTGGCTGCTCGACTTAACATCATTCCGGGCCGACTGTCGGCGACAGCCCCTCATGGCGATTCCGAGGGCCAAGTGCCCACGCCGGCGGGCCGCGGCGCTCCTCCCGGCTGAGGTAAAGCCGCAGCCGGTGTCCCAACACCCCGCCCCCCGCCGGCTCCCGGTGACCGGCAGGTAACGCGTGCGCGCCAACGGCTCCCCTCACTGCCATCAACTTCCTCACGGCGCAGAGTGGGCACCCCCCGGCGTCTCTCCCCGCTGCGGCACCGGAGGGCGGCCGGCCAAAGAGACCGCCTGAC
>NDXB01007076.1:0-14987 GCA_002631895.1 Agapornis roseicollis
TCTCAGTCTCCCCTGTTCTGGCAGGTTCAAGCCATTCCCCTTGTCCTGTCCCTACAGGCCCTTTTCCAAAGCCCCCCTTCAGGTTTCCTGCAGCTCCTTTAGGCACTGGAGTTGCTCTAAGGTCTCCCCTTCAGGAGCCTTCTCTTCTCCAGGCTGAACTCCCCTGCTTGCTGTGGGTTTATATCTAACTAGATACAAGTGGGTTAGGACTGAGAAAATATTTACAACATCAGGTGGTAGAGATAGGTCCTAAACCCTTGGAAACTCATTTAGTGTAAGAGCCCCCAGCCATTTAAACCCTCAAACCTGGCCTCAACTTGGAAAGTCCATTTAGACAAAATCTACCACTCCAGGAATGATTTTATCACCATCCCCTTTCCAGGGAACCACAAATTCCATGTCCCAGGCTGTTTTCCATTAATCCACAAATCAGCTGCAACTCACCAACAGCGTTTTTTCCACTAACCGAGGTCTGTGAACACTTTAGGTTCATGCAGCTGCCTTAGGGATTTCTGGGCACTGGGTCATAGCTCTAATACTGGCATATGATGTGTGCCCTGGGATGCAACAGCAACGCATTGAAACATGTGTGATTACATGCTTTATATACATTATTGCATTTAAAACTAACCCGATAACATGCAGATGGATAGTTTATTAAACTTGCCTTTTTCAGGTAAGCAGTATTATCAATTCTGCATTAAATTGGAGCTGTCTGGAAGGCTGCAGCTCTATAAATACCCTAGTTTCCATCAGAAAACAACAAACCTGACGTGAACATAAAACCCAGTCCCAGGGTAACTTGGCAAGGGCTCCAGCCAGGTTGGATGGGGACTGCATCCAAGGTTTCCCAGTCAACAAGACCTGAACTCTAATTTGGCTGAGGTGCCCATAGCTCCAGCTGGAAGGGCACTGACTGAGCTCCCACACGCATCAACAAGGTGACTTTGCAAGCACAGGAGCCCTGCAAAGCTGGAAGCTTTGTATCATTCATTTGGGGGTTGGAACTGGATGATCTTTAGATCATTTCCAAGCCAAACCATTCTGTGATGCTATGATCCGCGCCTGAGCTCTGTTTTACAATACACACAAGTAAGCAAAACACTCCGGGTGGGAAAATTACAGGAATGGGGCACCAGGAGGTGATTTGGTTGCAAGTAAAGTATAAATTGAACCAAAACTTACTGCCTGTTGTTGTCTTCCCCTGCTCCTCTGGCAGAAAACCAGAGCCCAGTAATTCCTTTAGGTAGATTCAGGGAAGCTGAGCAAGATGCGGAAGAGAGAGATGCCCCTTCCCATGGGAAAATTGGAAATGAAAGAAGCCGGCAGCACATACATTGGATTCTAATCCAATTACAATGTCTTATGAGCAAGTACAGTCTTTCTGGTGTTGCCTGTGCAGAAGGCAGGGACTCAGCAGCAGAAATTGCTTGTGCTTAAAAATCCTTACTAAATATCACATAAAGTCTATAAGTAAGTATCAGTAAAGTCTTAAAGTAATTTCTGCCCCAAAACGACTCTGATTTCAAGAACATGACTCAAATTGTATTTAAGCATTCGGCCAGTGGGGCAAACTCACCACTGGGTGACAAAACATTCTAGAAAGAGCATAATGCAAAGAAGTATGAGAAGGATATTGAAAAACAACATTTAAACCACTTATGCTCTAAAGAAGCAGATCAGGTCTTTGGGACAGGCGTTGTGCATCATTTAAAGGGCTCCTTCAGAAGTTTTACTGATTGAAAAAGGAGAATCTAATGTTTTCAGACCTGTAATTCACTGAGCAGGATGCTTAGCAGAGGCAATGAAAGGAAGACGAGAAGGCTGACGATCACATAGTTTGTATATCAAGGACAAATCAAACGCACCAAGCTTCAGCAGCTGTGCCAATTAAATCTCATTCAATTTGCTGAACAAGAATGTTCACATTAATCACTTTGGCAAATTCCTTAGTATATTCCGTGTCACTGAGTAGTCAAGTGATTTTGTGCTTGTTTATGGTGCAGAATAACATTATATGAAGCAATGCCATTAATCACTGCAAGGCGTAAGTGTAAGACAAAAAGAAGTGTTGCTGGTTAAACATGTTGATCTTTGCAGTGGTGCAGGAAATGTGTTACTTTATGGTGTTATTAAGAAATATTGAGCCCACGGGGCTCTTTTTTCATGTTTTCTCTCTTCTGCCATTGCTGCCCATAACTGAGGGCTCTTCTCCTGCGTCCCAGCAGCCAAATGGCCTTAAACTTTCCTTGGGAGCATCACAGACACCAGGAGAGCACCAGGGCAGCATCTGTATGAGTCCAGCTGTCCCACTCCAAAGGGCACAAAGCAAATCCGGTGTTTGTATTTGTTGTAATTAAAGAGGTGGGGGAAAAGAGGCAAGCGGAGGGATGAAGCTGACAAAACCATGACAAACCCAGACAGGTTTCACTAGTCCAGTTTTTATTCAAATTGAGGAATGGGGAACTACAACATGATTTCCTTTGATAATATAAATATGTCAGTGAAGAATGGTTCTTGAGTCATTTGTCACACTGGACAAGAGAGCTGGCACAAGAATTACTTTGCAGAGTCCTTGGTCCTTCACACTCATGCAAAAAAGTCTTAATTAAGAAAATAAGCTTAAAACAGTCAATTCATTGAGTTATAGTGTCAGGAACTGAACCCATCGAGGCTGCTTTACAGGAGCAAAGATTTCACACCCAGGTAGATTATTTCACAATCATTCATTACCCTTCAGAGGGTTTCATACAGAAAATATACAAATAAAAACTTTCAATATTTATTGTCATTGTAGAGGAAAATAATTTATAGACCCATAAACAAAGATAAAGGCAGAGAAAAAGAGTGAATTAACTTATTTCCAGCCTATCCTGTTGAGCACACTTCCAACCACTGCAGCTTTGAGCAACAATTTATGCTCACGTGAATGTGATTTGGGGGCATGATGTTAAGCTAAGGGGGCAACGGCTTTTGATACAGTTTATTAGCAACATCCCAAAGCTTATAAGGAGCTGTATTTATCTGTTGAACCATCATGTTAGCTTGCTATCACACCTGACTGGGTAATAAGAAGTTTGGTCTCCAAACACTGCAAAATGGTGGTGTCATGCAAATGCTGCCAAGTGTATTTATGATCATTGCAGTGCTGTACACATCTGGACAAAAACAGTATTTGGCTAAACTGAAGGAACCAAAAACTGGTTTTAATCACCCCCAATTTATCTATTAAGCACAAATGGAAAAGATGGACTTGATTCAAACTTGTTTAAACAGATTACTTGAGGCAAATCTGTCCCACTGTACATACACAGGGCTGTTTTGCAAACCCAGCAGTGTGCATCCCCTCATGGATGCTGTTGGTTTTGTGGGTGCACACCCCTGGGGATGCTTTCTCCTCAAAGTCATCTTTGGGAAAACAAAGGCTGAGATCCCACAGGGGATCAGCACATGGTGATCCCCAAAAAGAGCCAACGACAGGAGAAAGCTGAGGAAACCCTTCATATTCACAAAGGACCATTGAGGGGAAGGAGCCTGAGCTTGGTTTGTAAAGCTTTTACAACACCTCCTGCAATAGGTACACTGGTTTTGGCAGCCTGGGGTGGGGGGTTGCACAACCACTGTTGTGTGTGTGGCATCCTTCATCCTCCAGCAGCACCATGCTGGAGCTGAGAAACCAAACAACCAAAAGACAGCTTGTCCACCAAGCTGACCAGGAAACAATCACATGGCACAAGAAAATTAAATCAGAGCATTGAAACGGTGGTAAAATAACTGATAACCTAAGAGCTTACAGGTGACTGAGGTAATGGAGTTCAATTTATCCTACAATGTCAAGCCCAATGCTGTCCTTCTGACATCAACATCAGAGCTATCCCAGATCTGAAGTTACAACATGTGATTTGCTGTGCAGAAAACCCATTCATACCTGTCCAGCAAAAACTGCACTGGGTGTAAGAACTGGATCCAGGATTGAACGGAAGCATTGTTGATGACCATAAAAAGCAATCAAAAAGTTACTTCAAATTGTCTTATAAAAATATTTACAGTGAGATTTGTTATCACTAATGCTGCGTTTTCAGTCCTAGAAAAAGGCAATCTGTAAAGGAGCTGGCTCAGGTGCTCAGAAGTAACAATACAAACATGAAACCACATGCCAAAGAGACAAATTCAAAAAGCATCTCAGGGAGGGGGGGGCTAACAGCTGGTTCATCACAAGTTATGGTTGTTCATATTGCATAGCTGGAAAACGAGGTCACTTGACTTGCATAACACTGCAACATTTGTGAAGGAGAGGAAGAGACGTGTCATTTGCCATCAAGAACTCACTGCAGCCAGGAACAGCCTCATTCATCCTTAGCAAGGGCTCTGAGCCCAGCCCTGTCCAGCAAGCCACAGGTCAAGGCCAGCAATGGGCAGAAAATGCCATTTTACAGTAGTGGAAAAACACCAACCCCCTTTTTCCTTACAGGCAAGGAAGGCTTATAAAGAGATGTATAGCAGGGGGGAAATTATCCAGCCTTCAGCAGCATATCCACCTTTCACACCTGACAAATAGGGCAGATTTCAAACTTGCATCTCTTGCTTCTATCTCTTATTCTCTGGATATTTGCCTTTGCTCCAGTGATGCCACAAGTGTGAGAAGGTTACATGGTAACTTCCAAACTACTGAGCTGTAGCTAGGCTATGGGGTGGTTATTCAGCTTTACATNAGATTTCAAACTTGCATCTCTCTAACTACAAGCTTCTATCTCTTATTCTCTGGATATTTGCCTTTGCTCCAGTGATGCCACAAGTGTGAGAAGGTTACATGGTAACTTCCAAACTACTGAGCTGTAGCTAGGCTATGGGGTGGTTATTCAGCTTTACATTCCCCATATGAGGGCCATATGTGCCCAAATGCCCAACCACCCTTGACTAAGAGTCATGTCAGACTAAGCAAGGCTAACATTTTGCCTGTCTCATTTTAGCCTCTATTCCAATGAGCTGCACAAAATGGAAACACCTTTTGGTGTTCGCTTTTGGCACAGTGAATTTGGGTCAGCCCAAAAACAAAGCATCACCTTGCTTATGTCACTGTAAAGATGCACCTCAGGGCTCCAACCTGAAGGCAACTGCCGTCAGGGACATGCTCCTACCAGCCTCAACAGCTTTTACAGCAAGCTACACCTCGTAAAAGAGCAGCATGTCACACTACTGCTTTGGCACTTCCACTGCAGAGTGTAGAACCCAAAGCAAAATTTAAAGGGTATTACAGAAGAGACTAATTTACTTTAATTATTATTATTTTCAAGACCTGTGAGCTGACATACAATGGAAGGGAAGACATCAAGAATAACACTGACATTTCTTTGGACAGTTTGCTTTTGTTTGTAACAAGAGCATCTGAAGAGGAGTGGATGGATGATACCTAATGCTCCCCATCAAAGTCATCCCCCTCTGTGGGAGCTGACACAGCAAAGTAGCTGCTGTTTCCTCCACAGGCACCCATCTTACAAGGACCATGTCAACAAAAAGTGTGTTTATTAACAGAAGTAACCCATTCCTCTGCAAAAGCTGCACAAGGTGATGTAGTCTTAGATCCCTCCAAAATAAATCAGTACTTTTCTCCTTTCCTGTAGAAGGCCACATGGAATCTTGCTGATGGCAGATCTATGGAGATAGAAACCAAAGGAACGCCACTGGTAGGTGCAGGGGCTCAGCACTAACAGGGACAGATTTGGTCCTGCAGGTCAGCTGCCCACTACAAAAAGCCTCAGCTGACTTACAGGGGGGAAACAGGACAAAAAGAAAAGAGGAGAGAAAAATATTCATTAGGTCCCTTTAGCTGAGGAGTCTTTTGGGAGTCCAATCCTGTTTGCTGAAGTATGCCAGAGCTCACAAGTTGACACAGAAATGTATTTTAAAGTCAAATATCTTAAACAGAAAGCTCTAAGAATCTGGGAGGTAAGACAGCTGCCTTACAGCTGGATCTATATTTGTCTGGTTTCCATAATCTTATGAATTCTTCAACCTAATAAAGGAACACCTTCAGTATGGGCAAGATAAAAATAGCAATTACAGTGACAGTGATTAGTTAATCTCCATCTCTGGAAGCATTAAAACATTGCAGGTATTTTGCTTGGCTCATTAATCCCTGCTTGGGTGACAGAGGGCTCTCACTGTATGCAATATCTTTACATTAATGGCACCATAAGGTATTTCTTTTAACATCTAAATGCTCTATTATGAAATGGCATTGAGACGCTGGACAGAGCTAGAACTGGGGCTTTCAGCACAGCTGAAACACATGGGTTGGGAACACTTTCTTATCCAAGCAACATTTGTTTCACAGGAGCAATAAGTCCCGTCTTAGCAGCACGGGTTTTGTGGGGTTGCCAGGTTTTGTGTGGTTCAGCCCCAGGGAAGGCACTGCCCAGCAGGTCCCACCACATACAGCAAACAGCATTCATGGCAAGTAGAAAAATCACATGGTATTTATTTCCACCATACGACAAGCATTTCAGGGATACATACAGTAGTCCAGTGGCATATACAAACGTTATGACTGAGACAGTGGCACACTTGAGCCAGAGCACCCTGTTCCAGTTCATTTCTGCTGACTGCTTTTCTCAGCTGGTACTCAGAAGTTTCCTCTCCCAGCAGGAAAGTCCACCCTCCAGGCACAGTAAGTAGTTCAACAAGATAATGTGCACGGAGCATCAGTAGTGAAGAAACCCAGAATGTTCATTTATACTCACGTGCCCAATCGTAGCAGTTTTGTTTCACACAAGAAACTCAGTGCCTGCAGTTCAAGCACAGTGTTTATCTCAGGACACTAGCCATTGAGAAGAACAGTTGATTGCACCACAGATAACAAGCAACACCTCGTGTCTAGCATGGAACATGTCCCCAGAGGGATTTTCACTTTGCTACATGATCCACCACAGAGCAGATGATGTTTGGAACTTATCACTGGTCATGCTAAGCCATTAACAGCAATGAGATGGGTCAAGTCAGAGGTCAGTCATCTTCCCAACACCACCCAGCTGGATCCACTTCACTTCTGCTTCTCTCATTGGCTTGATTGTATGTCACAAGGGTTTGTGAATCACAGCCACACCTGTTGTAAGGATGGACAGACAGACACAGTTATCACAGGAGAAGCTCCTGGGTTGTGATGTGGCTAAGGTCCTTCTGCAAAGCCAAAGACCAACAACAAGCCTGCAGAGAGGTGTCTACTCTTTCTATGAAAGCTTCCTCTGCTGAAAGCAACATAAACCATACCAAAATGTAAGATCAAAGCTTCAAGAGATACAGCCCTCGAGTTTATGAATGACCCCAGCCATTACCAGCTCTCCCACTGACTATTTACCTGCATAACTTCTCCCTGTGCTCATGCTGGTTGGTAATAACGTCCACTTGTCCGTGATGGGGTTGTAGTATTCCACTGAGGCTAAATTGCAGGAACCATCATCTCCTCCCACCACGTAGAGGAGCCCATTCACCGCACACACACCTCAAAGCAGAGCGCAGATGGTTAGATACAGGCTAACTCGTCTCCCACAGCACATCACCTGCTATGTTCTAATTCATCCCCCAGCAGATCCCTCATCTTCCACTTTCATCACTTACAACACTGATCACTTACATCACTAGCATATTAGTCACATTAAAACCCACACAGATAACTGAACTAAACACCACTGAACAGCTTATTGTGGTTACCTGCATTTCTTCTACACATATTCATGTCTGCTACTTGCTTCCACGTGTTTGTTCCTGGATCATAGACTTCCACACTCTTCCTTACTAAGGGACCATCGTGTCCCCCAGTAGCATACAGCAGCCCGCTGAGAACACCAACACCTGCCAAACAGAGCCCAGCGTTAGCCAAGTGTACAAGGCAAAGGGTTGCATTGCACGGCCCTGGTTCTTCTATTGGGTATTGCTTTGGCCTCTCCAAGGCATATCCAAAACATGGGCCACATGCACTCAAGATCATCCAGCATGTGGTCAACTCCCCATTCATGGCTGGCACCATAGTAGACCTGCACAGTATCCCCTGGCAGATGTCCTGTCTTCCAGGGCTGTGCTCTTTTCTCAGGTAGATGTTATCTGAGATCATATCTAGTCCCACAACACTTAACTGCCTTTATTAAACCTCTTTGGACTGACTCGTTTTTTCTTCCCTTTGCATCCCTGACCACTGCATCCCACCCCACCTTGTTTCCATCTGCCTGTTCTTTTATGCCACCGGGCCCTTCGCTTTTAGCCTGACTCCTATGGGATCACCTCAGAGAGCTGAGGACACCCGTCCTCACCTCCACTAGATGTCAGCATCGGGATGGCAATGCCAGCACTGAGCACGGGTTCAGAGATGGAGGGATACAATAGACACGTTGTGCGGCAGCACCACTGGGGATGAGTAGCACCCAGCTGTTCCCTCCCACAGACTGTTGGAGGGGCTATCTGGGTGACAACCACAACCTGAGGAGCTCAGCTTTCAAGCTGGGAACAGAGAATTGCAAGGCTATTTGGCAGGTGAGTACAAATTCCCTAATACTCCACTTGCCACACGGGGATGTACTTGCAAAGCAGCACTCAGTGTTTCAAAGAATGACAGTTCACTAAAATCCATTTACAGGCACAAACTGGTCTGCTGTGTTTCAGCATGCTGTCAACAACACGAGATACTCGTGCTGTTCTCCTATAAGGTTGCACTGAGATAGGTTTAAGCATCGAGCAGATACTAAAAACCTCTTCAACTGAATTCAAACCAGCAGTGTGTGATCATATTTGCCTCTCCTGGAGTTATGGAAAAGGTATTAGAGTGAGGCAAGAAAGACCATGTGTGGAGAGCAGCCTCTCAAGTGCCCAGCTCAGAAAGGAATTCCCACCACAGCTTAATCTGCAGGCTCATGTCAGCTGCCAGGCATGGCCATTTCCCAGTAACTGCTGCTTTAGATGCTGTACAATGAGAACTCCATGATTTGACATCAGGAAGGACCCTCTGCACACACTGAGCTACAGGACCAATATTGACATGGTCTCTTACATATCTGAAGATGATTTTAAATGCAATGGATAAAACCTTTTATGCCTTTCAGATAGAAACAGCCACAGAAAGGACAAGTGCTTACCTAGTCTAACATCACACAGTAAATTAGAAACCATCAAGATTAGAATGTAACTCTTTTATAACCTGTCCTTTCCTTTAATAACCAATTCTTGCCTGCAAAAGGTACACTAAAAACTAGCTTAGCAGGGACAATCTGAGATTATTTCTGTTACCTTGGCTAGATCAGCATACCACCCAGTGCAGATGCGATTTGTGCTGCAAAGCACCCACTGGATGCTTGCAGAGAAGATCCAAAAGGAAAACCCATCTGACATCCCCTAAATGATAAGAGAGAAGGAGGTGCAGCTTAGCTTTCCAGTCCCCAGCTGAGCATGCAGCTGGCAATTTGGAAAGCTGACTTTTAGGTTACAAGTGAGCTGCATCTGTTAGCAAGGCTACTTGGAAACACTGAACAACATTTCATTAATCGAGGAATTAATTTCAATTTGGCAAGATTTTAACCAAGTCAGGAGAGAAGCACACATCTTCCAAGCAATTATGGTTTTTCCTCACATGGGAAAAGGATGGAAATAACAGGTTGCACTTGCCAGCCCTGCAATGCCAAAACACACTTCTCCTTCCTTCCCACGAGCAGAGGAGAACCCAGTGATCAGCTGCCCTTAAGAACACATCTTGGAGCCAGTACCTGCTCCGCTGCGCCGAGTGCTCATGTCAGCGACGTAGGTCCATTCGTTGGTGGCCGGATTGTACTGCTCAACGGTACTAAGGCACTGACGGGATGCTCCATCGTAACCCCCCACAGCATAGAGCTTCCCTGGAAAAGACACATGTTGGCATCAGCACTACAGCTACAACTGATCTATGTTACCATCACGCCTCACAGCTCCAGGTGAGGACAGATCCTGGCTGACAGAAGCCCTGGGAGATGTGCCTAAACCTGTTGGGATGCCTGGGGAACATCCTAGCGGAAGGATGTGAAGTAGACTTACATGACTATATTTAAATCTGTTAAAGCTGTCAACTAAGACAAAGAAACAACACAACAGCTTAATTAGAAGCCAAAAGCCCAGAGGGTTTTCCAAATGACTTGTTGGCCCAGGAGAAGAGGTAACATCAAAGCTGATCGAGCATTTCCTCCTGCTCAGGCAAGGTGTGCTGTCAAAGGTCGATACTGTACATTAATTACTGTATCACATGAGCAATAAATATGCAACATGTTAATCTAGTATCTGCATGGAAACCTAGACATGATCTTGAAGAACCTGGGCCAAATCCAAAGCAACCAATGCTGCTGAGGCCAGCTAGTGCCCTTGTGCCAAATGATCACAACACAGAAGATAACCCTCACAATATGAAATATTTGTCCCTCCCTGCCCTCAGCTCAAGGAAAGCTGAATAACATACAACTCACATGCTTCTCTGGTCTCAACCAGGTATTATGAAACTACTACAGCATATATGAAACAAGGCTGATGTTTCACCAGCCTTTCTGATACTCTCACCTTGCCTCCCTGTATCGTCTATCAGTTTGTTTTGCATTTAGGCAGGAAACTCCTTGGGTAGGGGAGTTTCTCTGTGCTTCTTTACCACAGTACCTAGCACAGAGGCATTCTGATTCAAGACCAGGTCTCATTACAGCAAACAACCACTAACAAAGTTCTACAAAACCCACGGTAAGACCAATTTTCAAACCATATCAGCAGAGCCTGGCTGCAAATGAGCTATGCAATTCTTTGCATACACATGAGACTCCCACCAGCAGTTATCATCTACAGTCCTACGCTTTTGTATCCTCCTCTTTCCTTGATGTTTACAAGCTCCAAGAACAGGCCAGCTCTTTCCTTTCTCCCATGGCTCCACTTACAGCTTCCTCACAGTGTGATTGTTAGGAGAGGTCTGCAAGGATCAGGTTTGTGACTGTGCTCCTTCTGCATCTTCCTGTCTCTTTAAACATTTCAAACTCTTATTTGTGCTGTTGGTTCAACCCACCTGGTGTTAGTCAATGAATCAAGGCAAGACTGCCAGACCAGGCAAGACACAATAAAGCTCTGTGGCTGGCATCAAGTATTAGATGTTTTCAGTACCCACAGATATCAGATCAATCTTTATCACATTCAGACGAACAAGCTGCAGCTTGTTCCCTACAACATGATCAACTCTTCTTCCCATCACATGCTCTCATTATTTTTTCTCATGGACTCCAACATGTGCAACACTTATTTGCACTTTCAAACAAAGCAAAGGGAAAGGATTTTATGTTTCCAGTAGAAAATGTGTCCATAGAAAAGCATCTCTCATGAACACACATAGTATTTGTTCTGCATTCAAATCCCCTCAGCAAATCTCACTGACTCCCAGCAGCCCAGCACTTCACTCATGGGCCAGTATTGAAGGAGAGGCTTGTGAAATAAACATGTAAATTTCGCACAACCACCACTATTTACTCTGACTTTATCTCCCTTCCTCTTCTCACATATACACAAAGCACATTTCAGGTATTCCCCATAAAACAGGTCAAACCAAACCACTTCAAAGTGCAGTTTATAACAAGACTATTGCCAGCAGCTGCTCTGCACTGTACTAATTGCAAACTGGTATATGACATGTTAAAGACAAGGTCGAAAACCCCTTTTACTTGCTTCAGAATCAATTGTGCTAAAGGAAGAAAAGGTTCCTACTTAAGCCTGTTCTTTCCTGATGGCACCAGTATACACTGCACGCCACCATTTGCCGTCACCAGCCAGAAGCTGCCCGGTAAGAATAAGGATTGAAAGAATCCTGCACACGCCTAATGGCATTCAGAGGAAGCATGGGCTGGGCTGATATGGGTCTGAGGCTCCTGGAAAGCTACACATGATTTTTCATTAAGATAAAGAGGAGAATGGGAAAAGCTGCAGCAATTACATCATATAAAATAAATCTTTACCAACAAGTCTAGAGAAGAGTCCCTGCAGTCCCCTCCTATTGCACTCAACCTTTCAGGCTTCCCTTTGAGACAGTAACATTGCTTGATGGACATGGCTGCTGATTTTCTTACCCTCCACAACTCCAACTCCAACACTGCTTCTTCTTGTGTTCATGGGAGCCACAAAAAACCACTCATTGGTTTTATAGCTATAGGCCTCAACTGATGCCAGACCTAGTTAAAAAGGGGATACACAGGTTTTCTAATTAAAAAAAAAGAGAAGAAAAAAAGATTGGTGTTGCACTTTCATCTGCCTTCCACCTCCTCCCAAGCCCCTAATTCCCCCCACACTCCTATAACCCAATTCTGTAATCCCTTGTCTTTCAGGCTGGCACCAACGTGTTAACGCCACTTCAGCAGCTGCAAATACTGTTACCCCACGGCCCCTGCAATGTGCTGGGGACACCAAGGTGGAGCAGAGTCCAGATTCCAAGCCCGGAAGCCCTACATCCTTTCAAGCATTACAAAATGTCCATGCAGAGGTTTAGAAACTACCCCCAGACCCTGTTGCAATTGTACTCATCACCAGCTGAGATAATTTAGGGTTTAACCAAGTGGCAAAGCTCTAGAGCAGAGGCAGAGGTGTGAACCTAAACATGCAGTTATGCCAAGAAAAATCCCAGCCACACATACCCCACAAGGTGCCACGCTGGCATTTTATACGTGTTGCTATGAAAAATATAACAAAAACAAGTAAAAATCCCTTTTCAATCCAGAAAAAGCATATTCACACAGAGAATGAGACTGAAGGAGCTGTATCACTAAAGAAAAACACGAGGGTGAGATTTCCTGCCACTACTGATGGGTCAGAACATGCACGTAGTTAGTTACAACATGCAGTAAACCCAATCCCTGGCTTTTTCTCCAGAAATCATAGAGGAAGGGGGCAGCAATCTCACTAAAGCTCTGCAGGTGTCTCTGAACACATTTGTCAGGTCAGGCACTGCCTGGTTTTTGCCCCATCACCTACCAGTACTGCCATCAAAGCCTCCCACTGCATACAGGAGATCATTGAGCACGGCTGCGCCTAAGGTGCTTCGTCTTTCCTGCATGCTGGCTATGGATGTCCACTGATCCTTCACGCCATCGTACACGTCAACCGTCCGTACCCTTAAAGAGCCATTGAAGCCCCCAACAGCATAAACATTGCCAGCCATGAACACCACACCTGAGAAGAAGAAGGGGATTTCACAGAGGTTTTACAAACAGTTTGGGAAGTGAGTGCCATCAGACCTCTGTCAGAGTGTATAAGGTAAGAGGAGGAGCAGAACCTTAGCACATCCTTGGCATCTTCTGCAGGTTAAGAGCACTGCAGTTCTCAACATAAAAAGGACATGGAACTGTTGGAACAAGTCCAGAGGAGGACCACAAGGATGATCAGGGGACTGGAGAATCTCCCATACAAAGACAGGCTGGGAAAGTTGGGGCTGTTCAGCCTGGAGAAGAGAAGGCTGCGTGGAGACCTCAGAGCAGCCTTCCAGTATCTGAAGGGGGTCTGTAGCGATGCTGGGGAGGGACTCTTCATTAGGGACTGTAGTGACAGGACAAGGGGTAATGGGTTCAAACTTAAACAGGAGAGGTTTAGATTGGACCTAAGGAAGAAATTCTTTCCTGTTAGGGTGGTGAGGTACTGGAACGGGTTGCCCATGGAAGTTGCTCCATCCCTGGCAGTTGCTCCATCCCTGGCAGTGTTCAAGGCCAGGTTGGATGAAGCCTTGGGTGCCATGGTTTAGTGTGAGGTGTCCCTGCTTATGCTAGGGGGGCCCTAACTATTCTATGATCTTAAGGTCCTTTCNATGGAAGTTGCTCCATCCCTGGCAGTTGCTCCATCCCTGGCAGTGTTCAAGGCCAGGTTGGATGAAGCCTTGGGTGGCACGGTTTAGTGTGAGGTGTCCCTGCTTATGCTAGGGGGGCCCTAACTATTCTATGATCTTAAGGTCCTTTCCAACCCTAACTATTCTATGATTCTATGATCAAATGTATGTGTCATATGGAAGGTGAAATGCACATAAATAAATGGCATCATAAGGCACAGATGCACTTCACACCTGAATGAGTAATTTTCTGGGGCACAAAGAACACCAGATGGTCATCCACATTCACAGCCCTGTCAGACAACTTCAGGGGAACACTCTCAACTTACAAATCTTCTCCATCACCCACTCCTCAGCACTCAGAGGGACTGACTCAGCTCCTTTGATTTTCACTAGGAAACGAGCAAGGAAAGCTGGCTGAAAGGGATGACTGAGGGCCCTGTGCTGAAGAGCTGCACTAGGAAAACAAAAAAGGTGGCAGCAAAAGTTCTCATTACCTGCTCTGCACCTCCGGGAGGGAAGCTCAGCAACCTGATCCCACCGCTCCTCCTCAAAATCATAGCACTCCACACTGCGAATGGCTTTGGGTGCTTGCCCACCCACCACGATCATCACCTGGAGAGGGAAGACAAGAAGCTAAAAACATGCTGCAGGCCTACTACAAGCTTCTGCAGCAATACCTATTTCAGTCAATTCTATTCCAAGATGGAACAAGGTATCTCCAATTTAACGCACACTAAATTACGGCAGCCCCATTAAACCTTCTTTACCATTTCCAAGGTGGGCAATGTGCACTATTTCCCCATGAAACACAAAACTGCTTTGGCACCATGGTACATGCAAGGCTCTCTGCATAAGTATTTTTAAGTGAAGCAGATCCCAGTGTAATTCCCACAGCCAGCCCAGTGTTTAGTCATTACCTCTGTGGTGGTGCTAAAAGCAATCGATGCCACTTAGCAAATAAAGCCTGACAGCTGTATTGCCATCTGCAGGGAGATGACACTCAAGGGTATCACCAGGACTATTAAGACCCAGGGTGCTGAGCTGCTGAAGGAAGTGATTTGTCAGCTTCATCAAAGCTTCTGGTTGCGATATGTATTGATGTAAACCCAGTAATTAATCCCTAAATTCATTATAAGTAGAGAAG
>NDXB01007077.1:0-11458 GCA_002631895.1 Agapornis roseicollis
TCCATTTTCCCCTTCTTGAAAATGGGGGTTATATTTCCCCTTTTCCAGTCATAGGGAACTTCATTTGACTGCCATGATTTTTCAAATTTGCTGGCCAGTGGCTTAGCAACTTCACTTGCCAGCTCCTTCAGGACCCATGGATGGATTTCATCAGGTCTCATGGACTTGTGCACATTCAGGTTCTTAAGATGGTCTTGAACCAGATCCTCTCCTACAGTGGGCCCAAGGTCTTCATTCTCTCAGTCCCTTCGTCTGCCTTCCAAGACTTGCTCTTAAACGTTGAATGCTGTCCTGGTCAGAATCAATACACTGCCTAAGAGGAACCCTAATGTTTTCTTTGAGATTTCTGTGTGAACAAATCCCCCTTCATACAAGCAGTTTGTTCATGTTTAATTTGAGACGTAAAAGGCAGTAAAAATGTGCCTCCTCTAATGAGAAGCTGTTGTATAACATGCTATTGTGTAATGAAAAGAAGGAGGAACAGATAGGTTGTGTAAAATACACATTTTAAAATAATCTTACCATCTAACACCTTGTAAAGTAATTTTAAATCAATAAATGAACCATCTAGTAAATAAAAGATAATTTTCAAAGGGTATTATACATGTGGTGCTGAGTATGTATTCTAAAAAGGATGTTACAGAAATTAACCATTGCTTGGAAGAACATAATGCTTCTTGTATCTGCTAAGAGATACAAATACACATTACTTAGTTCCTCTTGTTTTGAGTAACATTGTGTATTTCACAGCATCCTATCACAAAACCTTGTGCATTATGCAGTAGTCTAACCTAGTACTGTATTTTCCTGCAGATTGAAGAAAAGAAAAAGGAAGCAAAACAGAACCTATTTTTATGTTCTCTTCTTGTAAAAATGAATGGGATATCATACCAATGAGACATCAGTTGGCCCTATTGATTTTGGCTCAGGTGTTTGTGAAGATTTTTAACTCCAATCTTACATTTATGATGACACTTTATTTTTTGTTATTATTTTTGTGCTATTTTTTCTATTCAAGATTAACTTTTTCTGTCTCCATGTGATATCAACTTACTCCACTTTTTACAGGTTAGCAACACACCCCTGTATATTGATGCTATGTTTACACTGAAGGCTAAGTTAACACACAAGCATGTAACACTGTCATGTCAGCATGATTTCTGGTGGAGGTAATCATTAATGAGCACAGTATGATTGGTATCTCTGTTTCCAAACATAAAAACCTGCACTCCTTCAGTTGCATTTCTCCACTGCTTATACACTGGCTTCATACCTTAATTTATCGGGATTACATTCAATTTAGTACATTTGTATTGTTACTTATTGTTATTTAGTACATTAGTATTGTTTCAGCAATAAACACATTAAAATATTTTTGGTTGCATTTTTTAAGAATAAACCCCAAATTCAAAAATGTTTCTGCACAGGAAGGAAATAGCAATGGGGATTAAACTGGTACAAAAGATCAAGCTTGCACATAGAAACATAAGACTGCTTTCCACATACAAGTAGTTTAGCTTTTGGCCTGTCTGTCTAGAATCTAGAAATTATTCAGAATTAATTATTTTATTGTTGCTTTAACATAATTAGTAAAGTGTACAGGAAAATTAGTATCTTTTTTTCCTTATTTCCTGTTCGGTTTGCATTTTGTTTTGTTTTGTGGAGGGTTTTTTGTTTGGGTTGTTTTGTTGGGTTTTTTTTTACTGATGAATGGAAGAGACAGGCTGCAACAAATCTGTTTCTATGTATTTGCTATTTCTCTTCTATAAATAGCCATCTCCAGGTGCTTCTATGCAGTAACTAATGCTGCTAAAGAATGTGAAATAGGTTTTTAAACTAAAGTTGCTGGGAAAGGGTAACCTCAGTCGATCCCACTCCTACCAGATTGACGTCAATGCATGTGAGAGATGCCCAGAGTGTGGAGAGGAATTGCAGGTCACTAGGAGAGCACCTGAGGAGCAGCACAAAGGAATTCCTGCCACTCCAGCCAGTATGTCATCTTCACTGGGGGCCCAACTTAAAAGCCTCTATGCAAACACTTACGGGAAGACATGGTGGGATGGCTCCTTCAACTGGAGTATGGGAGTGGAGGGCTACAGGCTCTTCAGAAAGGACAGGCTGAGGAGACAAGGGGGTGCCCTCTTCTGCAGCAGTTGCTAGCTGGAGTGTGTAGAGTGCTGCCTGGGGATGGATGAGGAACTCTCTGATTGGTTATGGGTCAGGATTAAAGAGAGGGCAGGGACAAGGGACATTACAGTGGGAATCTGCTACAGGCCACTTGACCAGGAAGACCGAGCTGTTGAGACCCTTTATAGACAGACTGGAGTGGCCTCACGTTCACAAGCCCTGGTCCTTATGGGGACTTCTATCACCCCAGTATCTGTTGGAGGGACAAAACAGCAGGGCATATTTTGCCTTGGTCTTCACTGGCAAGAGCTTCAGCCACACTCTCCAAGTCACAAAAGGCAAAGGTGGGGACTGGGATGTGGACTGGCTGTGTAACAATGGACATTTGGTGAGCAATCCAGAGGCCTTGGTGTAAGGCAGCCTGCCTCAGAACAGTCACGGAGTCAAGATAAACTGAAGGCCATGGATGAGGGAGTAAAGAAACACCAGCTGCAAGGTGGCAGGAATAAGCAGAAGAGAAAAGGAGCTGAGAGATTCTGAAGGTTGAGTTCCCAGGACGGTGTTATCCAGTCATAGCATTGTTAAGGGTTAAGGTGCCCAATCAACAATTGCCAAATCAATGTAGCTGTGCTAAGAATCTCTATATAAGGTTGACACTTTGTCTAATAAATTGGCATTCACTTGGTCACATTGGTCGTCTCAGCATTGTCCGAAGGATAGGAGTGCTCCCACATTGTTCTATTGTGTGTGACCATGGATAATGAACAAGTATACTAGGCATATTTGTTAAATCCCCATTATTCTGACCTGTTACAGGGTGTGTGGGATTTACTGGTATGCCACATGTTATAAAGATTCAAATGACTTCAAATCAGAGTCATCTTACTGAAATAATGCTGCCTGGAGTAGTGGGTAGTTATGTTACAGAAGTCAAACAGTGATAGAGCAGACACACCAAATTGTAAATCACTTTTGCAAAAACAAAAAAGGGGGAGCACCTTCCTCACCTACTGAATGTATTGCAAAAAGCAGTATATGTTTTAAACTTTTCGCAGCTGACAGGGGACAGAACAGAACCACCAATAGTTATTCAAAATATGGCTCTTGCCTCTGGATATATAAAGGTGAACAGAACCTGATGAGATGCATCAGCAGGTGCTGAGGGAACAGGCAGAAGTGGCTAAGCCAGTATCCATCCATATGTGAAGTTGTGGCAGTCTGGTGAAGTTCCTGCTGACTGAAAAAGGGGGAACATCATCTCCATTTTTAAAAAGCAAAAAAAGGAAGACCCAGGAAACTGCAAACTGGTCAGTCTCAACTCTATTCCTGGCAAACACATGATCCTCCTGGATAATATGCTAAGGCACATGGACAATAAGGAGGTGACTGGGGACAGCCAAAATGGTTTTATTAAAGACAAATCATGCCTGACAGATTTGGAGGCCTTCTATGATGGGGCACAGTGTTGGTGGATAGGGAAGAGTGACTGACATCATATACCTGGACTTGTGCAAGACATTTGACGTTGTCCCACATGACATCCTTGTCTCTGAAGTGGAGCGGAAGGGGTTTGATGGATAAGAAACACAAAGAGTTGTGGTCAACATCTCAATGTCCAAATGGAGACCAGTGACGAGTGGTGTTCCTCAAGGATCAGTGTTGGGACCAGTCTTGTTTAATATCTTTGTTAGTGATATGGGCAGTGGCCTTGATGCACCCTTAGCAAGTTTGCTGATGACACCAAGCTGTGTGGAGCAGTCCACATGCTGGAGGGAAAGGATGCCATCCAGAGGGACATCGACGAACTTGAGAGGAGGGCCAATACCAACCTCAAGAATTTCAACAAGGCCAAATGCAAGGTCCCGAATGTCTTTTGACATTTGCTCTGAAAAGCAGGTATATTTTTTCTAAAAAGGAAAATGGTATTTTAATTTCCCATGATCATCATGTTGGTGGCATCAATCTTGTTTTCCAGTACACTACATTGTGTTAGGGGACTCAATTGTTTTGAGAGAATCTCTCAAAAATTGTTTTGAGAGAATTGTTTGAGAGAATTGTTTTGAGAGAATCAAAACTCAATTGTTTTGAGAGAATGCAGCATAGCAATAACTTTCTGGGGTGCTGCTGATTGCTAAGCCCATGCAGCATGGACTGACTCATATCTCCTGACAGCTTTCCCTCAAGTACACACCTCTTGCTTATTCTGTGTTGCCATTCTGTCCTTTTGTAATGGCTCCCCATCTGTATATATTGTACAAAGAAAATACCCCATTATGCATTGCCCCTCACATTTCACAGTTTCTAAACACCTCCTAGTGTGCTGAATTACTCTAATAAAGTGTAAATATGCAACTCACCAGCACTTTCAAATATTAGTCTGAAGGGAAAACATTCACTATCTGATATTACTATGCAACTCAGTGAAGGTAATTGTTTAGAAACATTTGCTGGTCACACCTTGCAGCACTAAGCAAAGGATTGAACATGGAATTTCCTGCAATAAACTCTTTAACTTGGATAAATCATAAATAATTTGCAGTGCTACTGCGCTCCAAGGAATTTATTTAGTCTTTCGTGGTGTCAAGCAAGTATAGAAACCTTTGATTAGAAAGGAAATAGAAATGAAAAAGAAGTGAAAGTGGAGTGAAGCCTTCTGGTTTAGTCAGTCCAGTCCATTCTTATTTTATCTACAGCCTCCCTCTTCCAAAGAAGGAGCACTGGAAAAGGATTGTAAGGAATGTGTTCAGACCCTTTTGTGCTACACACCAAGTTTGGTGTAGCACATTAGGTGCTCAGAGTCACCTTCTTGACTATGACTGAAAGAGTCTGGAGAGATAAGCAGCCAAGATAGGTAACATCTGTGTGTCAGTCATGGTGCTTTCTTATTATGCAAGGGTGTTTCAGTCTGCTGCTTTCTCTATGAACTGGTGTGGAAGACTGTCAAAGGAAAAAGGCCACAGCTCTACCAAATGAATGCTTCTTCCTGCAGCTAAATGTTCAGAAGTAGGGCATCAGAACAGAGGATGAACCACTTTCAGAGCCACATTTTGGTACAGGCAGCCTGAACACACTCACTATGAGGGAGAGGCACTTCTCACCTTTGTTTTGTTAGTGTATTAATGAAAATCCATTCCTTGTGATTAGTCATTTCCCAAAGGATGTGTGGGGAATTTTTGTATATCCTCTTACTTGAGTTGATGAGGAAAACCAGGAGTTTCAATAGTATTTTCAGTAGAAAAACAATAAGAGGGAGGTTAGGCAAATGAAAAGGAGGAAGGATGGACTGAGGAAAGGAAAAACACAATGTAAGGAACAAGGAAATGAAATAAAAGCAAAAAGCAAGGAAACCTGTATCTTAAAAACAAAGACACCAAGGGAGCATTTCATTATCTCATATTTTTCTACCAGGTTCTGCAAATTGGCATGGTCATTGTATTTTGTTTCTGTGCCGTTCTAAGGAATTCTAAGGAATGGCACAGAAGCAAAATACAATGCTTCCAAGAATAAAAGTGAACTCAGCTATTTTACATGAGAAAAGGAAAGTAAAATAGGAGACAAACACAGCTGCATTATGAGAGAAATTATTCAGTGAGTGAATGAGGGGAAAGAGTGACAAGAGCTTCATTGCATTAACTTATGCTTTTTGAGAGTTATATTCATCTGAGAGCTTTGCCTTCAATAGAGACAGCTTCAAAGTGCTTAAAAGGGAATGTTACTGCCCTCCATAATCTAGAAATCATAAATCTGTTTCCTTTGATGGGGTGTTGAGGTCCATTTCTAAAGTTCATTGTAGAACTATTATCTTTTATTTGTACTTCAGAATTGCAAAATTTAAACTTTATATAGAGACTGTTACAATATTTGCTGTTCACTTGTTTAATTCAACCTCAAATATCCCTGTAGTTTCTAATCAGAGCTGTATAGTTAAGAAAATCTTGAGAAAAAGACATAAGTTTTGTTTACTTTTTTTGAGTTGCAGGGGTAAAAAAAGATTTGTGAAGTTTAAAAAATGCAGTACATAACTTGCTTACAGCAATGTTTTACCCACAATTTTTGTCTGGGTTGATCTGTCAGGGAGGTAACTGTCAAATAGAAAAATAATAAGGTCAGGAATTAAACTGTGTTATTTATAGCATGAAGGCATTTGAAATGGTTTTGCTAGAACACCATTCTAACCAGAAATGACACTTATTAATAGCCAAAAGGATTTTGGACAGTATCTAGTCATATTTCATAGATATCTGGAGTGATCAGAGCAAAGGAAGAGCCTCAAATGAGTGACCCTGAGGCTCTTTACTTGAACCATTGGTAGACCATTGTTCAGAGGTTGAATTATTTGTAAGAGCATCCTTGCTAGAAAAATGTTCAATGTTTTGCTGAAGATGTATAAGCTAATAGCTTCAGTGGCCAGAAGGGATCATTATGATCATCTATTCTGAGCTTCTCATGGGCGTTATTTCAGTTTTATGCTGAGTGTTCATCGTAAAACAGATGAATAGTCTCGGAAGGATAAGGAAAGAGTACTCATCACTAAGATATGGAGAATACATCTGCATGATACTTAGCACAAATACATGTTCTTTCTACCTGTTTGACCAAGCAGCCACATAATTGTGATTGGTGCAATTTTGAGTTAAGATTGTAGTAGTGGTAATGCCAGAGGACACAAAAGGTACTTACAGGTGGCTGAGTAGGTTGGTTGGAAATTGTGTGATGAATGTAGAATTAAGCAGTACCTCAGCTCCCTTGATGGAATCCTGACACTGTGAGTGCTGCAAAACTGAATTCTTTTCACCAATACACAGATGTGTGCTTAATTTAAAAAATAAAACAAAACAAAACAAAAAACAACACAAAAACCAAAAAACAACAAACCACCAAAAACTTATTCTAAATCAAGTATTTTAAACGTTACATGCTTGTCTTGTCTTGGTTTTTAGCAGTTCAGTCTCAAGGGTTCTTTTTTTTGGAATTGCATCTATTAACCACTCATTCTGATCCATACTGTGTTTTTTGTTTTGGATAGAAATGATTTTATCCCATAGGCTAAGATTGATTGTCAGCTCTCTCATCTTTAAATAATTCAAGTGCTATAGCCACTTTTGCTTTGTGCAGTCACACCTGTGTTGTAAATATGTCATGTACATAATGTTAATGCATATAACTGCTTTAGCAGATAATTTTTGCTCTAAATGACTTAAGCAAAATTCATTATAGTAAGTATTAAATCTGTATTAATTTTTTGGTAGTGCATTTTGGAGTTTACTGCATCTGTAAACATATCTGTCTTAAAAAAATTAAAATTCTACCTCTGCATTAAACAATCTGTACTTGAAGACTGGCTTAACAGGCATGAATTATGTATAATATCTGACTGCTGCTTGCTGCAAAAGAATCTTTTTCATCTTATTTCAGCACGTGTAACTGGAGATCTAAATGAATATACAGTTTAATGCTTAATTTTGTTTCAAAAATGCAGCCCCTAGTTTTCAAGAATGAAGGAAATACATAGAGATAATTCTCCCACTGCACTGTTCCAAACCTGAACAGTTATGACATACAGGACTTCCTGAGCCTTTAACTACATGTCAGAGATTTTCTTGAATGAATTTGTCCGACTGATCTTTAAGCATTTATAGTTTTGATATCCACAGTATCCTGTATTAACAACTTCCACAATTTAATATTTGTAGCATGGAAAAATACTTCCTACTGTTTTTCTTTAATTATTTGAGTGATAATGTAGGTAATCCCTCTGTCGTGGTTTAAGGCCAGCCAGTAACCCAGAAAACCATGCAGCCATTTACCACTCCCCCTCTTCTTCCTCCCACTCCCAGAGGGATGGGGAAGAGAATCAAAAGAATGTAACTCCCACAGGTTGAGATAAGAACAGTCCAGTAACTAAGGTATAACACAAAACCACTGCTGCTACCAGCAATAATAATAATAATAAGGGAAATAACAAGAGAATACAACCGCTCACCACCTCCCAACTGATACCCAGCCTGATCTGAGCAGAGATCTAGACCTTCTGGATAATTGCCCCCAGNCTACCACCAATAATAATAATAA
This sequence comes from Agapornis roseicollis, assembly GCA_002631895.1. Classification (NCBI taxonomy): domain Eukaryota; kingdom Metazoa; phylum Chordata; class Aves; order Psittaciformes; family Psittacidae; genus Agapornis; species Agapornis roseicollis. Next base: position 8,200 of record NDXB01007077.1, read on the forward strand.
TAAGGGAAATAACAAGAGAATACAACCGCTCACCACCTCCCAACTGATACCCAGCCTGATCTGAGCAGAGATCTAGACCTTCTGGATAATTGCCCCCAGTTTATATACTGAGCATGATGTGCTGCGGTATGGAATACCTCTTTGGCTAGTTTGGGTCAGGTTTCCCCTCCTCCCTGGCAGAGCATGAGACTCACAAAGTCCTGGTCAGAGTAAATGTTACTGAACAGCACTTAAAAACATCAGTGTTATCAGTGCTGTTCCCAGGCTGAAAGTCAAAACCACAGCACTGCACCAGCTACTGAGAAGGAGAAAAGTGACTGCTGCTGCTGAACCCAGGACAGTGTCCACCCCTTTTTCCATGCCATTCACATCATGCTCAGATCCCACATTTTCAATATACCGTCACTCTTATATATATTATCTATATATATACATCCACACAAAGAGAGAGAGAGTCATTCCTTAGTGCATGGACCAATCCCTATAAAGCTGCTGAGCCCATCCGGTCCATGATGTTGGGCTCCATCTCTTGTAACAGTCTTTCAGAGCAGCAGAGGCTATGTCCAGTGTTGGATTGTTGCCTGCTGACGATACTGCAGAACTCATCTTGTTTCATCAAAGTTCATTCTTTTTGGGGATGATGATCAGAGGGAAGTGAGGGCCAGTTGCTGGTGACCTGAAGACATCTAGTTGGTAAGCTATAAAAGTGCTACATAGCAGACAACAGCATACAATTGAGTTCATTGGCTGTTTGCCCCTGAAATCAAATCCCCTTGAGGTACACATCAGACTTCCCCATCTTCCTGCATTACCCAGCAGGTACATCAGGGTCCCTGAGCAAAAGCAATCCCATGAGTGGGTTTGCCTTTACCTGAAGCAGGAATAACCCAGATTGTCTTCACCAGCAAATTCTTTATGTGCACCACAGGAACTTTATCCCGTTCTACAGTATGTAAATATTCTGACTAGGCTGGGCCAGCCCTGTTGGCAGATCCTCTGGTGTTGACCAACCAGGTGGCCTTTGGTAAATGTAGATCCCAATGTTTGAAAGTCCCACCACCCATTGCTCTCAGTGTAGTTTTTAACAGCCCATTGTACTGTTCGATTTTCCCAGAAGCTGGTGCATGGTAGGGGATGTGATATATCCATTCAATACCATGCTCTTTGGCCCAAGTGTCTATAAGGCTGTTCTGGAAATGAGTCCCATTTTCTGACTCAATTCTCTCTGGCGTGCCGTGTCGCCACAAAATCTGTTTCTCAAGGCCCAGGATAGTGTTCCAGGCAGTGGTGTGGGGTACAGTGTATGCTTCCAGCCATCCAGTGGTTGCTTCCACCATGGTAAGCACATGGCGCTTGCCTTGGTGGGGTGGTGGGAGTGTGATATAGTCAATCTGCCAGGCCTCCCCATATTTGTACTTCAGCCATCGTCCTCCATACCGGAGAGGCTGTAACTGTTTTGCTTGTTTAATTGCAGCGCATGTTTCACACTCGTGAATAACCTGGGCAATAGTGTCCATTGTTAAGTCCACCCCTCGATCACGGGCCCATCTGTATGTTGCATCTCTGCCCTGATGGCCTGAAGTGTCATGGGCCCACCAGGCCAAAAATAATTCACCCTTATGTTGCCAATCTAAGACCATCTGAGCCACTTCAATCTTAGCAGCTTTATCCACTTGCTGGTTGTTGTGGTGTTCCTCAGTGGCTCGACTCTTGGGTACATGGGCATCTACATGGCGTACCTTCACCACCAGGTTCTGCACCTCAGCAGTGATATCTTGCCACAGAGCAGCAGCCCAGATGGGTTTGCCTCTATGTCGCCAGTTGTTCCGCTTCCATTGCTGCAACCACCCCCACAGGGCATTTGCCACCATCCACGAGTCAGTATAGAGATAAAGTACTGGCCACTTTTCTCATTCAGCAATGTCCAGGGCCAGCTGGATGGCTTTCACCTCAGCAAACTGACTCGATTCACCCTCTCCTTCAGCAGTTTCTGCAACTTGTCGTTGAGGACTCCATACGGCTGCCTTCCATCTCCGATGCTTTCCCACAATACGGCAGGACCCATCAGTAAACAAGGCGTACTGCTTTTCACTTTCTGACAGTTCATTATATGGTGGGTCCTCTTCGACACACATCACCTCCTCCTCTGGTGACATTCCAAAATCTTTGCCCTCTGGCCAGTCCATGGTGACTTCTAGAATGCCTGGATGACTGCGATTTCCTATTTGGGCTCATTGCTTAATTAGTGCAACATTGGTTGCATGATGTGTAGAGGAGACCCTGCCTTTGAGCATCCAGACCATCACGGGCAACCGGGGTGCCAGGAGGAGCTGTGCTTCAGTGCCAATCACTTCTGAAGCAGCTAGAACCCCTCCATAGGCTGCCAGTATCTCTTTCTCAGTTGGGTTATAGCTGGCCTCAGATCCTTTGTATGCTCTATACCAAAAGCCAAGGGATTGACCTTGAGTCTCCCCTGGAGCTTTCTGCCAGAGGTTCCAGGTAGGACCATTACCCCCAGCTGTGGTGTACAGTAGATTTTTTACATCTGGCCTGGTCTGGAGTGGTCCAAGGGCATATTCTAAGGGCATGTTATATTCTTACTGTTGAGTATGGTGAAAAACATGTGGATGTGGATGAGGGAGAACTGATTTCTAATTTGTACCAGCCACCAGCTGTTCATGGACTAAAGATGTGTGTATATATATATGTATGAGATAAGAGTGATGGTATATTGAAAATGTGAGATCAAAGCATGACATCAATGGTATGGAATAAGGGGGAGATACTGTCCTGGGTTCAGCAGCAGCAGTCACTTTTCTCCTTCTTAGTAGCTGGTGCAGTGCTGTGGTTTTGACTTTCAGCCTGGGAACAGCACTGATAACACCGATGTTTTTAGTTGCTGCTCAGTAATGTTTACTCTGACCAAGGACTTTGTGAGTCTCATGCTCTGCCAGGGAGGGGAGGAAGCCAAGAGGAAGCAAGAGACAGGACACCTGACCCAAACTAGCCAAAGAGGTATTCCATACCACAGCATGTCATGCTCAGTATATAAACTGGGGGCAGTTACCCGGAAGGGAGAGATCACTGCTCAGATCAGGCTGGGTATCAGCTGGGAGGTGGTGAGTGGTTGTATTCTCTTCCCTTGTTATTTCCCTTATCATTATTATTATTGCTGGTAGCAGCAGTGATTTGTGTTATACCTTAGTTACTGGACTGTTCTTATCTCAACCTGTGGGAGTTACATTCTTTTGATTTGATT
>NDXB01007082.1:0-30487 GCA_002631895.1 Agapornis roseicollis
GGAGGGGGAAGAAAACAAACAACTTAGCTATAGAAGTAACCAAGCTAAAGTTAAATTGACTTTTCCTTTTACAAACCTGAACAATAAGGAATGAAGCAACTCGGGCTGTAATCAAGCTTTTTCATGAATCGAATTTGCCCATTATCCTTAAGGCAAAAGAAGTTTCTCTCACCAAGCACAAAAACAGAAGAAACTGCCTGATTAAAGGAGACAACGCATATATCCAGTGCTTGCTCGCCGAGGTTTAAAACCCAATCCACCTTCAAAAGAAAAAAACCATGCTCCAGAGATCAGTCAACAGCTGTATATTAAAGACAAAGTTTAGAGAAGGCTCAGATCTCATCAAGTTACATGAATATCATTAACATAGACAGAAAAGGAAAATCAAGGTCTTTTTTTGAGGGAGAGTTATCCTATTATTTTGAAGGCAATTGATACTTTTCCTTATTGTGAGTAAAGCAGCAAAAACATCCACTTTTTAAAATAATCATGAATTGATGGCTAAGCTTAATATACTTAAGTATATTCAAATTTTAATACGAACATCCCATTCAGAATTAAAATGCTTCATACTTTATTAAATCCAAGAACAGAATATTAAACTCATTTAAATCTGTACATATCTTAAGATAAAGGGCAAGATTAGAGACAAAAAGCGGTAACTTCTTATCCTAATACATGTAAATGGAAAAATAGACAAAGTTTTAGCTGTCTAAGCAACATTCATGCTTACAGTCAATAATGTACACCCTTCAGTCTGATGAACATTTGTATGTATTAGTGCATTTTTCCTACTACATACATGGATATAACAAGCAACTACTTAAAAATTCTGCCTTGCCTATATCCTTACATCTCTAAATACTACTGCTTATTGATATACTTCATTGGTTTCTTGTTTCAGCTCCTCCAAGAAATTTCAACTAATTCACACATGAAAAAACTTCTTTTGACTTTTGTCAAGTTGCTTAAACAAAAATTCTGAATTCCTGAAGTAAAAAAAAAAAAATATCCAAGTTGAACTGTCAGCACTTCCTATGAGAACACCATCACTGACTTTGCTTGAAGAACATAGAATGTGTTTGTAAACACAGTTGCCTATCTGATACATGAAGCTGAAAGTGCCATCTTAAAAGACAAAGTAAAAAAAGCCAAGCTTGTTACATTTGTATTCATGTATGCTTCTCATTTTAGATTAAAAAAATATTTGCAGTACGTCCAAATTTCTTATTTAAAAACTATGTCTTCTCCTGATACAAGATTTGGGATTCTAACTGACAGTTTCAAGAAAGTTGTATGATTAGCCACTAGAAGGAAGATGCTCTCCCAGCATTTTACTGTCATACCTGAAATATGCTGGGTATACACAGTACATTAAGTAGACAAGCAATTCTTTTCCAGGACCTCAAAGAAGGACATTTTCTTCCTCTTAATAAGAGATAGCATTAATATTAAACAACTGAGTCACAGGTACCTCCCAAAGACTACAGAATCCACAGGTTTTTTTGACCAAAAAGAGTCCAGGATACTATTTATGGAACTGGTTTTCACTACTGAGTTTCCCTAGTAGAATGAGGTTCATTTTCCAAATCCAGTACAAAGTCACAAATAAAATTAAAACCATGAGCTGTTTTTCCAATTATCTATTTTACTTCAGTTTAAGTTCTGTATTACACAGACTGCCTTAGAAATAGTCATTTCCAGTACACAGTTCTCTCATGTTTGTTTTTTTTTTTTTCTCCTTAGAACATCAGTAAGTTTTAAGGCCCAACCTTAAACAACTGAAAGAAATCTTAACAGAAATCTACTGGAGTCTTTCCATTTCCTTTAATGGCAATTGGATCAGGTCCTTTGTCAGCAGACAACGTTTCCATTTGTTACTCAACATTGGTTTCTTTACCATAAAGGCAGTATACCATACAGGTTAAGTAAAATAAACAGGTTTTACCACAAGTCTTTTTCCAGAACCAAGTTTTGCCTGGTCTGTTTCTTGTCTTTCATCAGCATCTGTTGCAAATGCCAGCACTTGGTATCTGTTTAGAAGAAAGGATGTTTAAAAAAGTAAAAAATAAAATGTATCTTTATAGTTAATATCCTTATATTAAGAAATAATATAATTATCATGAGTATAGATGTACAGTAAAGCACAGTCTGAAAGGATTGTCAGAAAACCTACTGCAACACATCTATCAACAGCAAAGATGATGAGATAAATATCACCATAGGCTAACAGCTAAATGTAAAGGCAGAAATTGAAACAAAGATTTTTATTCAGACTTTATCTGGTGCTAAATTATTTCAACAGCCAAATATAAGAGAGGACAGAAATCTAAGCCACAAAGACAGCAAGAAACCAACTTCTGTTCAAATTGTGAAATCAGTATTCTAACACAAAATTTACTTTTTTTTCTCTTAAGCTTTTTAAAACTTCCTAAACTACCCAGAAATACAATCTGCTATATATAACAGTAACTCTGAAACACATCCATTAACTAAGTGGTTCCAATCCAAGATATAACAGTAAATTGGCACCAGTAGGTTGCACATCTAGCTAAAGATGAAAAGTCTGCAAGTTTGGGTTGGGACTTATTCTTTTTAAACTGCCAACCAACCACTCAAGAAAACTGGCAATGAAGACATTAGAACAAAAGATGTCAACTGCCAGAAAAGCTTTGCACATCCATCCTCATATGCAACCCTCAACGTTCAAAATGTCCTCACTGACACTTCTGTAACTTATTCCTTTCCTGAATTTATGCTGCTGTTCTAACATTCTGAACCACTCCATTGCTCACATATCATTAAGTAATCAGTGAAATACTGAATTTCCTACAGAAGTAAAATAACCAAGAAAAAATATTATCCAAAAGACAGCATTCGATTCTGGAAGTCATGGAGTGCCGTCAGCTCCTAAGCTCAAACCAACACAATTCTGAATGCTCCAATTCAACAAAAAAATGATGTATTTTTCTATATTGTCAAACTTACAGCTTTAAAACAATGATACCAAGCAGCCCTCACATTTCAGTGCATGTATTGCAGTGCTCACTACCAAAGGATTTTAGGTTTTAAAAATATTTACCTACAGACGTAAACTACGTACTTGGAGTAAGAAACTAACTGCTTAAGGTGAATCTTATGACTTAGTTAAAAATACTAAATAAGCTGCTTTTAGTACAATTATTATGTCTTTAATTGTCCTCTATATGAACAAACTCACTTCCCTCTTTCAGTTTAACATATGTAGGATAAGCTGCAGATTCTGACCAAATCCATCTTTTTCTTTTCACCATATTTTATTGACAGTCTTAGCTGGCATATTGTCATTTTATTAACTAATCACAGACTAACAGTTTTCAAACCAAACTCCCATAGTTCAGCACTATGTATTGATGTTTAATGTTTTAATGGAGAAAGAATAAAGCAAAGCAAGCATCAAGTTCCTTGGTCTTTTCACACCTTTGAAGTTGCCCAATCTGTCTGACAGTGGACCAATTCCCTAGATCTGCCTTTTCACGTCTGAAATATCCGTAGAAGTGCTTGTTCTTCAGACCTTCTGCCAGCAGAAGTTTTAACAAAGCCCTGTCTCAAATCTCTTCTAAAAACTGAACAGATTTATCAGGCTAACACCTACTTGCATCAAAATAAAAATCCCATTGAAACTACAAGAAGGAATATCTTACTCCAGCAGTATAGTGCATACAACACTGAAAGCACAGATTAGACTGAATGGAAGCAGGGAAAATCCTGGCACTTGCAGGACAACTTGATGAGCTAGTAAACTTAGCACACTAATGCAAATAAAATAGGATCATAAAGTCCTTAGGACACAGACTCCTATAACTGCACAGAGACAGTAATCAGTAAACAACATAAAACATTTTTCTTCTTTCCTGCAATTACTTATCACCTGCTTTGGGATACTACATTAGTACAGGCAATAAGTATTAAACATGATTACTTTTGGCTTATATGCTAAATGATAGCACCAAAACATGTTATAATCACCAAACATGAACACATACTTGTAACTCTCAACCTGTCGACAAGAAGACACTGTAATGAAAGAATCAGTCCGAGAGCTGTATGTCAAGGGACCAGGCAGCAGGAAACCAGGTAGAAAACGGCCAAAAGCATAGCTTTCCTGTTCAAACACCATAAGCATCCCATCCATGGACTGTATACATATCAAATCTCGACCTAAGAAAAGGAACAGAAATAAAATACAAAGGAAACAAAGGATTTTTATTTCTATAGTTTTAATCCTAAAATTCTTAGTAAATTAAAATTTTACTCAGAAGTAATCCTAACAAAAATAGGATTAATTGCAATTTACGTACTTACTATGAGGAAAAAAATGCTAAATATGCCAACCTCAATAAAGGCTTGCTTACTAAAATAAACTAGATTGGGGGGGAATAACATTCAGAACATATTAAGAACAAGAAAGAGAGTCAAATATGTTACTTAAAACCAAAACTCCTAAAGCTATTACTATTACAATCTCAGTTTAAAGAAATGTTTAATACTGCCAAAACCCCAAATTACTTGGGTTCTTAAATGCCTCCGTACCTTACAAGCAGTCATAACAATCATGGTTTAAAAATACCCTGTTCTACTCTTTCAAGTCTATTTAAGCAAATATAATACAAAGTCCTACAAATATATATTGTTGTGAAAATAATACAATGGTAATGTTTCCCACTCTTTGCATTTTACATTTGTCTTTTGGGAAAGAAAAAACCAAAACCAAACCAAACTGACACAGTCTGTGTCCTCAACAAAATCAAGGAGTTATTGTATATGGAGGACAATGAAAACTCATCTTCCTAAGCTGAAAAAAATGTCAGAATCTGTATTAATATAGGAACATGCTATACAGCAGCAATTCAGTGTGGAAATCATTACTGTTCAAAAGTAATCAGACTGAGCTTTTGCCTGATACGAAAGACAAACCAATATGTCTTTGGGGTTTTTCTACTACTGAAAGTGAGAAAATGTAAATATATCACGTTTATAGCAGCTCATTAAACCAGTGACCACTTGTCACTAGCAGCTTCAATTTGATGATTTCAGTCTCAAAAGTTTAATCTATAACATGCTGACGTCTGTACCACTACACTGGAAACTTGAAACGTTTTAAATGTTTCCTCTTCTATGTGCAGATTAAAGTCATACTTCCTTCTAGAAAATGCAGACACTTTACATCTGTTTATGGCAAAAGTTAACAAAGAAATGTTTCCTTTGACTAAATGCAATCATTTTTGAGAGAATTATTATGGGTTGAGAGATATATTGCTATATTTGAGAGAATATATATGGGCTTTTGGATACCCAAAATCATTTTCTAAAGAGAGAAACTGGTTTAGAACTAAGACTTCCCTAGGATTTTCTACACAGACTTTTAAAACTATAAAGTATCGTCTAGGGCTTCTGTTCAATCTTAGAATTTATTGGTTATAAAATTAGAAACACACAGTACGCAAACACATCAGACATGCAGATATACACGCAACTCTTAAATGTACATAACTCATGCGCTTCCTCTGAAATTATTTGTATAAAGCAGCTTTATTAAGTCTCTGAGAATCATTTACCCTCTTAAACAGTCTTCATGGAACAGCTTTCAGAATTTTCCGATTTATTCATAAGTTGTAGATGAATTCTATACCTAATATATGCAGTACTCAAGAGGTTACAGGGACTGCTGATCATAGTCAGCATATTTCGTTTGCTGCTTATACTGAGTCTCTGAAGTACCAGCCAAGAGCCCTGCAATGACTTTGCTAGCAGATGATTCAGAAATAATAGTGATCTACAAGTACCTTTTATGTTTCAATTAAAAAAATAAAGATGCATGTGAAGATATATGCATATCATATATGCATATATGAAGTTATTAAACTTACTACAATTCTGAATGCCCTCCTTTTCATCACTAACAGCTGACACTATCAACTACTATTTGTGTAAATTAAAAATACGTATGTTAATGTAAATTAAATATATCTGTATATAAAAGAATTGCAGCAACTACACTACTTACATTCACTTTATCACTTGAAGCACACTAAGGCTGTGAGTAGATAAGTGAGAGAAATCAATCTAATGCTAAGAAGGCAAGGGATCCCTGCTCACTCACCTCCTTCCCTGTGCCTCCAGCTCCAAGACACATAGTTCCTCCCCATTCCCAAGCCAGATCTGGTACTTATCTGATGGCTGTTAGCAGGACTCATCCTGAATTTGTAGGTTTTTTAAGTTTCAAACAAGTGACTCATCACCCCACATAAATAACTCCATTCAAGCTTGAAAGTGACATGGCTCTGGGCATGATGGTTAAGGATATATGGGTCCAGATGGTTTCCCTCCCTTCAGCCTGCTGAGAAACCTCTTAAGGACTGACAGCTGTTTGAAAGAGATGGGATCCTCTGACTAAATCCAGCAGAAGTATCTTTGCCAACAGGCTTGCCAACTCACTAGGAAAAACTTAACATGTAAGTGGACAATGAGGAAGACTAAAGACTGGTTAAACTACCAGGCTCAGAGGTGTGTTGCCATTCAGAGGGACCTCAACAGGCTGGATGTGTAGGCAGATAGCAATGTCATAAGTTCAAAGGGAAAGGCAAAGTCCTGCCCCAGGAAGGAATACTCCCAAGCATCGGTACACACTGGGGACCAAACAGCTGGAAAAAGGTTCTGCAGAGAAAGACCTGGGGCCTGTACCATGAGCCAGCAATGTGCCCTTGCAGCAACAGCAGCCAGCAGTATCCTGGATTACATTAGGAAGAGTATCAATGGGAAGCTAAAGGAAGCAATCCTTCCCCTCAATTTAGCATTGGTGAGGACACATCCAGAGTAGTTCTGGGTCCAGTTCTGTACTCCCAGTGCAAAAACCCATCTGGGGACATACCACAGCATGTCCAGCAAAGGCCACAAACATTACGGAACTGGTACACCTTTTATATGAGAACCCAGAGAGCTGGAGGTGCTTAGCCTAGAGAAGACAGAGCGCAGGGGAACCTCACCAATGTGAATTAATGCCTAAAGGGAGAGAATGAACATAAGAGACAGACTATTCTCTGTGGTATGAAGTTACAGGACAAAAGCAACAGGAACAAACTGTATCACATGAAATATTATCAGAACATGAAAAAAAAAAAGACAGACTTGTGGGTTGGTTGGGTTTTTTACCGTGAACACCAAGCACTGGAACCCACTGTCCAGAAAGATTGCAGAGTGTCCTTCCATGGGCATGCTGAAAACACAGCTGAACACAATCCTGGGCAACTTCTAGATGAAACTGCTTGGAAACTGGGATTGAGCTAGACAACATCAAGAGAAGAGTAATTCAAATAAAGCATTCTATCTTCCATCTCTGATCTACTCTAAGGCACTATGGTAGATATCTGTTCTTCAGTGCTGTGAAATTTCATGGGATTTAGTCCTATCACATACTCCTGATCAGCAAACAATGGAAACCATTAATGGGAGCTGGTTTGCACTGTTATGCTATCAATGCTAATGACACCCAGCTTCCACTTCCCAACAGCTGCTGACAGCATTATCACACTGCTGATACAGTCTAGAGAAAGTATCCAGCTGTATAAAATTACGAGTAACCAGTAAAAGTACTCTCAGAAACACTGATAACTAGTAAAAGGTGGTAGCCCACTGGTTGCCTGCACAGTTTTAGCTAGTTATCTTACAGTTACTGGCTACTAGAACTAACTAGTGGTATTTTCATTTGGCTTGCAAGAAAGCAGTGCTTCATAATCCAGGTGTTCACGTGACCACAGCTGCTCTGTATCTGTTACCTCAAAACCACACATATTCACATTCAAAGGCATACTGAAAATCCTCCCAACACTATATACTAGCCAACTATTCAGTTCCACTCAATTTTACACCTTTATCAAGAACACAATGCTGTAAGTCTGGGTGTAGAGAATCTTCAACTCTCCTTCCAGTTTCCTATGAATTTTCCCACCATCAGCTGTGTGCTAGAGAAGAAACCTGCAGCTGTCTGTCCTATTTCCAGAACCTTAACTTTCAATGTCTAGCTTCTGTGGAACTCCCTGGTACCTGAAGACAAAGATTACAGGTATCAGCCTGCAAAATGTGTTGGGTTTTTTTAAAGGCCCAGTAGTAAAACACATTTGTTCTTTGTTTGTTAAAGGCTTCTTCTTCATCATCTTTTCTTCCTTAAAAAATACAGGAAAAAACAGAAGAAAAAAATAATAAAAAAAAAGAACCACAAAACACCTATGCTTCTATTCTTTGATGACACTGAAAGACAAACACTACAGCAAATATAATTGATATGCAGTTGTCATCTAGGAGACGTATTACAACTCAAATAACAAGGAAAAGTAAAGGCCAGTAGAAGTTTCGAGGTGTTACTGCTTAGGTAACAAGTACCAATAGCTTCTGCTTCCATGTAGTTTATAAGTATTAATCTTATTCATACCAATTTCATTACATCAGGAAAATTATTAAAACTATACTACAGCATTTTCTGCCATAAAGATGGAGCTGCCATGTTAGACATGGAAGCATTCATCTTTAACATTCATAATCCCTGATCACATACAAATATCAATGTTAAAATCTCTCCTGTTTTAACATTAGTGATATGATTGAATATGATAACATTGATATGAATATATGATTGATACATGATTGATTTGACTGATAGGAATATATGATTGATATGATCTGACAAGTTCTTTAGAGCACTCCAATGATCTCCAAAAACACTGCAGTACTGAAATGCACTGTCTGAAGAAACACATATAAGGCACCTAAGACTGAATCACTAATCACTTTCTGACTTGAAGTATACAGCATTACTTCTTAATATACCTACCGCTTTGCTCATCATATTTGTGTCATTCCCACTCACTAACTCTCAACTCTGGACTTTAACTAGCTTGTACTAGTGGTTCAAACTCCAATTATCCAAACTATTACATGTAAAGCATAATTAAAGAAAACTAAATTGTGTATGAACTCTTATTTCCCAGCATTTTATAGGTCAACTTATTTCCTTTGGCCATTTGTTTTTAATGTGTAGCTAGTGAATGGAGTTTTTATGTTTCACTTTAAGAAATGCAGTCGTCCAAAAACTGGGCCAGAAATGTCCATTTCAAAACAGCTTATTACAGCCAGTTGGCTTTACCAGTGACATATTTATAAAGTGAAAATATAAACCATAGTGTTTTCTGCAGATCAGATGGAATCACTTAGTATACTCTACATAGTTGCAGCAGCTGGTGTCTCAAGAGGAATGTCCTGCAGCCAGAAAGTGTTACTTTTAAGCACAAGTCCGGCTACTGTTGTTTTGCAGTTTTGCTATTCTAGCATGATATGAATACATTTATGTCACAATTTTAAACTACAACATATTTTTTGAGCTAATGCAAAGCCAAAATGAGAGGCAGGTGGTAGCTCTTTGAAATAAACTTCTAATTAAAGTTATTTTGGAGCTCAAGGTTTTTTGCATGTTAATGATTTCCTCTACTCTGAGCCTCCCCTCTGGCACCAAACCATTTTCATTAGAAGTACATTATGCAAGCACAAGGCCTGAGCACCACGTGAACTCATGCACAGAAAACTACACTATCAAATGGGATGACCTATAGATCAGAAAAAACTTCATAAAATTACAGCTTTCTGGGAGAAGTCAGCAGGGATAACTTTATTGCCTCTGATAGTAAAAACAAAAGCTTCAGCCAAAAGTCTTGTGTAGAAGGAAGTGTCAATTAAAAGATCAGTTGCCATTTACAAGATGCCCAGGAACCTAAGAGCCATTTAATGATACATGGGAAATGTTTTTCCTAACATGGTAAAAGAAGTTAAATTCATCACACAAACTTTATTCCCACACACTGGAAAACAAATTAGTGTCCTGACATGAAACAAGCAAAAATGTTTTCTTTTTCCTTCATCATTGAAATTTGCCCCCAAAAATTTCTCCCAGCACAGAAGAGTCTCCTCCAGTTCAAAGCCATTCTGAAGGATTCAACTTGCTACTGAGTAGAGCTCCTGAAACTAAACAGATCTGGGTCAACTGTGAGAAAAGCACTTCAGGAATCACTTCTGCCTAATGGGAAAACCATTTGAAAATATGACAGGCAGTTCTTAAAACAATGTATGCCTAGAAAAAGGTAAGTCTTAGGTTACTTCCCTAACCCAAAGTAGGAAGCACATGTCAGTGTGCATTCTTAAAGACCTCTGAATCGACTAGCATGGTGGTCTGGTGCCTGCTCATTGCATTACCACAGAAGGGATCAAAATTCAGAACTTCAGCTGCAGCCATTCCTTCTAGGCCGGAGGATCTGATGGCACTGCCAAGGTGGTACAATACCCTGCATGCGTGTAAAGAGAGAAGGGGAAAATTTCCTGCATCATTCAATGCTAATGCATGCCCCCTCTCAAACAATGCACGAAGCCTACTACGTTTCAGCTAAGACTGATTCAGTGTTTTTCTGCTGGAAGGAAAGAAAACTAGAGAAGCGGATAGCAGTTTAAGACAAAATAACAAAAGTGTTTACAGAAAACACTCAATGCTTATACCACTGATGTTAGCTTTAATTATTTTGTGAAACCTTCCCAAACTAAAGCACTGCAGCAAAATGTGTTCACAAGTCCCAGTACATTTTGATGTTCTCTCCGCAACAGGCCACTCTGTAAGAAGCCTCCCTGGTCAAGACACATTAAAGCATGCAGTCAGAGCTGCCATGTGAAAATAGCACCTTCTTGTTTCTCTCAGTCATCAACCTGTATCCTCCCCACATAACATCTTGCAGATTTCAGCTTGCCATAAAGCATAAGGGGGGGTGTAGATGAAAAGGAGATCTTGAACTATTGAAAATATCTCCAAAGGTCAATCAGCCCTCACTTACATAATCAATCCTGTAGAGACCTGTGATGCACTCCTTTATTCTTGATCTGACTCTTACAGAAGAAGACAACTTGGGAATGATCCATTTATGATACTGACTTGAGATGGTACAAGGAACCTTAGAAAAAACACTAGCATGATTCAAAGCAGCACAGATTTAAATACAGTAAAGTATCAGAGCTGCAACATCCAACACACTTTTTCAGTTGCTACTGAAAAAAAAGCTAGTATTTGACACTGTGTAGGCATGAAAGGAAAAATCTCCTGCCCTAAATAGATTATAGTACTAAAATTTGGTTTCCAATATAGCACATTAATTACAGACAAATTACAGTACAAACAGAGTGGGTCTTTAAAAAGAGCACCAATACACGTTTCCTAAAGAGGACAGGTGAAATTCTAGTCTGGGAACCTTTGCAACGGCAAGATGCCCTCATATGCATTTATATACCTATCCTATATTATATAACTACTATAAAACATCTTACTGAATTAGTAAATCTCCCACAAATAAAAATGAAGTAAAGACAAGTACTGTCAGCATTTGCCCTTCCAAATCATTAGCCTTTGACTTTATAGTTAAGGCACATGGATGCTTTTAATGGCTCACAAACCAATATTAGTCCTTCTATTGAGCTCAGCTGAAATTGAATATAGGCCCCATTCTGCAGTATTTTAGGTACTTTCAAAAGTTACCTGTAAGATCTTAAGTCACCATCAGACAATAAATACACCATGTTTAAATTCCGATTTAAGACAGACCTGCCGACTTACAACCAAACACAACACAAAACCCCACTGTTAAAACCCAGTGAAATTCCCTATCTTTTCTCCTACTTCTCCATTTCTAATCTCCTGAGAGTAAGAAGCTTCATGATTTCTAAGCACTTCCCAAAGTACATGGATTCTTTACTAATTATGAGCTAGAGAATTGCTGAAATTATTTGCTGAAGAACACTCCAGAACAACTGAAGTCACACCCAAAGAAAAATAGTCCAGACCATTAAAAATAGTCCAGATCAAAGTCTAACAGTCTGAAGCTTACAGTGCAAACGTGTGAGTTTAGACTATTAGGTGGAACACCTATACCTGTTCAAGAAGTTTCATATATTCCATTAAAATCAGAAATACACAGCATGACTAAAGATTCTCAAAACCACCAATAAAATACAGACACTTTTCATACTCGGGTCATTTGCCTATTTATCCTCAGCTAGTACCCAACACACAGAAAGGACTAACTCTTACTCTGTGGTCAAATAAGTCCATAAATTTTGTCTCCATCAACAAAAAAAATCACTATCCCCATGGACTTCCTTTCAGGCAATGTCAGAAAGGATCATGGATTTAGCAGAGCAGGAACAATTTGTTATCTTGTATTTTAAGACTGTCGGAAGCACACTGCAGATGCTGAGATTATCTTACTCCTTTGCCACTAGCCTTGCAATGTATTCTTCTCATACCTTTGCAACTAAGCAGGATGGGACACTTTGATCCCAATCAAAGAGCAATGTTTAGAGAAGTCTACCATGGCGCAATTGCAAACGCTTCATTTCTGCTGTAATCCTTCCTTGTCCTTTTCATCATAGTCATCAAATACATTTTTCTCTGGAGGGGTTGCATGTTTATCTTTAATAAACCATGGTCATAATCAGACTCAGTCATGATAGAGAAATGGAAAAATTCAGCAATGTTGCAGCATTATTTCTTTAAGTTATGAACATATTTTGGTCTGCTAAAGTTTCTTTTAAACCCCTCCAAATTCTCCAGATTCCCCTAAAACTTTAAAACTTTGCCTTCTGAAGTGACAGCAATGTACAGCCCTTAAAATTCCAGTAGGCAGAGGCTGTGCTACTAAAGCAAGAACTGTGATTAAGGTAAGCTCAAGCTCTCATTTACCAAAGCCTGCATTGCCACCCAGGGGAAAACACAGCAGTCCTACACAAAGCAAGCATATAAAATTAAATCTAATTTCAATTTTTACCAGCTTCTTGAATTTCTAGGTACTTGGTGACACTTTTCTAAATCTTATTCAACTGTGTATGCCCAGCTGCCCAATTTTGCCAACAATAAACCTTTCAACAAGGTCTAGAACAAGTTGTGACCATGATCAGAACCAACTGGATACCACAAAAAACCAGAATTCTGCTCATGAATGTGAAAGTAAGATTACCTTGTCACAGCTGTACCGATTTTCATCTCATCTTGCCAGTTTGTTCCCTCACACTTTTGACATTCCAAGGAAAAAAAAAAAAATCTGTCTTGAATGACAGAGTGATTTTTAACAGAAATTATTTGCACCAAACCTAATAACCCAAATTAGAATTAGTAGAAAGCATGATAGCCTCTACAAGATACACTTCACCTCTCTAGGAAAAGCAGCTAACAAGGTTTTGGTGACCTTCCAAATAAATTCCTACAAGTTGGAGACTCTGTCATGGAATAGTCATGGATGAATACTAGAAAAATAAGCAAATGGTACACACACACATTTCTGAAAGACCCTTTGAGGAGACAAAAGGGACTAAATAGAAAACTGCATTCTTTTGGATGAAGAAAAGAAAGCAAATCTGATAGACAAATGCATCCACATGAAATTCAGGAACATTTAATAAGAAAGTACATATGTAAATAATAAAGCTGTACATAGGTTTGAAGCAATAGAAAATTCATCATGCCAAACTATTTATTAGACAGTAATAATATATACTGCATCAAAAAACTTTAGAGACAGCATCTCTAAACTTCAGTGAAACATCCGATATGATCTCAGACAATTGTCTCACAGGAAACCAGAGAACAGCAGGCAACAGCACTAAGAAGAAGAATCTGGGGATTAGAGGAGGATGATGAATTAAATATGAGTCAACAATATGTCACCAAAAGGAGAAATGCAAGATTGGGTCATTATTAATATACATGCACTATTAAAAACATATGAGGTAATTATTGTTCTGCTTGGCACGCACTGATTCTTGGCAGGAGTACTGCTAAAGCCGTAACCCTACATGCGAGATACAAAACATTTTATACTACCAGTGCACAACGGCTGCACACATTTGGGTACTATACTTCAACAAAAGAAATTCAAAAAGAGTATCACATAAAATCTACCAAAGTTTGGAAAAGCAAGTCTTTCACTTCCATACACAAGAGCTCCCACAGTTCTCTATTTCTACAATTGTTTTTACTTCATTTTAAGGATCATGTTTTGCTTAAATGAAATGCAGATTAAATAATATAACCAACAATTTGTAATTGAAGTAAAGTTCTCACATACTGAAGGTGATGGGATTTTTCACTTCAGTTAGGCTCTGATCTGAGTTATTACTGCTACAAGAAGTTGAGAAAGGTGAAAGGAAATGGATGGCGAGAGATTCGCAGAACACTTTCCTTGATTGTTTTTCCATTCACATCATCAATTTAAAAGAGGTTCTAAATCCATTATTTAAAAAAAGAAAAACACAGGTTTCCAAAGTTACATGAGAAACCATTTAGAAATAGTCAGCAGCAGATCTATTCCATGAAACAACTCCTGATGCCCAGGCCTTTCAAATCGTCTGTCCTTACCCAGAAGCAATTTAACAGGAAGGTAACAGTTAAACATTCTTCTCCTTAACAGAACTAGCCAATAAATCCGAGTCCAAATTTATACTGCTGCTGTATTTAAACATAGTCATAAGAATCATTTAACCTTAGAGCATAAAACTCAGCTGATAATTTTTTTCTGACTAACACCTAATAAAACTCATTCTTGCAGAATTGTGGAAAAGTTAAGCACAGTCTAACCCTTCTTACAAAGTTTCCTGTTACAAGGTTGCATGGTTTACACATATGTTGCATCTCATTATTAAGAGAATTCCTACCTATAGCACCCTCTTTGTTGGAACTCCAAAGCATACTTTGCCTCTAGGCCAGTGCTATAATAAAGTAAAATTAATTCAAGGCTATTTGCTAAGGAAAAGACAGGTTCAAGGTATTTTCACACCTCTTTTTCATATCAAAGTTGTATTTTCTTTTTTCCTTCCTTTTGCTGTGCTTTATTATTTCCTTTTATTGGTACAGTATCCACTGAACAACTTCATATATACTTGAACTAGTCTGGAAGCCAACTTAAGGCATTAAGTTTTTCAGATCCAAAAAATGTGCATTATTAGGAGGATCCAATTCTAAATCATTTATCAATGCATTTGAAGAAGTTCTATAAAAACAGGATAAACACACTGATTATTGAACTATTAGATAATGCAAGTATATTCTATAGAATCACATAAAATACTAATATTGCTTTTGCAGTGAAAATAAAAAGCCATTACCTACAAGTGAACACCATTAAAAACTCAGTAACTACAAAAGGAAGGTTATTAAACTATGCTTTGTCTCTATCTCTAAATAAAAATCAGCATTCTATTCAAGAACAACCCAATAGCTTGTGTGTCCCACTTGTAAGCTATCATAGAATCACAGAATGGTCTGGGTTGGAAAGAACTTTAAGATCATCTAGCTCCAATCCCCTACCATTAACATGCTGATTCTTTAGTTCTTAAGTAACAGACAAAATCTTAATGACGTAAATGGAAGAAGGAAACTAGAGGTGTTGAGAATGTTCATACGCCCACCTTAACATATCACTTATGCTCTAAAGAACAATCACAGAACTCAGCCCTCACCTGGGAAAGGTTATCCTCCTATTACAGCATGTGATCATTCAAGTTTCTCCTAACTAAGCACACCAGATGGTAGCTCAGGAAACCTGTACTGCATCCACCAGTCCTCCAAGTATAGAGTTTTAGTATTCACTCCTTATATACTGTTGGTTTGTTCCTATATGAACTACTATCCTGCCCACCACTTAGTGTAATGCACAACTGACCACAGGAAATACATGCAGTAATCTGTCAAGCTACCTAAGTTTCAACTAACAGTGGATTTATTTTTATTTTAGGCACTTCTCCATCTGCTGTAATATTTCAGCAGGAATTTATTGTGTATACTTTCCTGAAGCGTAAGTCACACCTGACTCAAGACAAACAAGGCAAAGAATAAAAGGGCAGCCTGATCTGTGCACTTTTTCAAAGCAGTAGTTAAGAGCTGTTTTCTTTTACTGCATAGAGCACAATACCATCATTTCTTACAAGCAGGCTCCACACCAGTAAATCTCTCTTTTTTTAAGAAGAGTCAGGCACAAGCAGTATATTGACTCCTTCGCAAGATGTAGAAGGACTTAGGCTAATAGCTATAAGCTTCAACAGAAGCAGGTCACATAACAAGAGTGAAAAAGCTCAGTATGACCCAGCAGTGTGCACCTGCAGCCCAGAAACAACCCCTGTGCTGGGCTGCATCGCCAGCAGTGAGAGCAGCAGGTCAAGGGATGGGATTCTCCCCTCTGCTGTGCTCTGGGGAGACCCCCCCTGCAGTCGTGGTCCAGCAGCAGAAGAGGAACATGGAGCTGTTGGAGTGAGCCCAGAGGAGGCCCCAGATGCTGGGAGAACTGGAGCAGCTCTGCTCTGGAGCCAGGCTGAGAGAGCTGGGCTGGGTCAGCCTGGAGACGAGAAGGCTCCTTAAGGGGAGAGCTTAGAGCAGCTCCAGTGTCTAAAAGGGCTACAAGAAACCTGGAGAGTGGCTTTGGACAAGGGCCTGTAGGGTCAGGACAAGGGGAATGGCTTGAACCTGACAGAGGGGAGACTGAGATGAGCTCTTAGGCAGAAGCTGTTCCCTGTGAGGGTGCTGAGGTGCTGGCACAGGGTGCCCAGAGAAGCTTTGCCTGCCCCATCCCTGGCAGTGCTCAAGGCCTGGTTGGACACAGGGCCTTGGAGCAACCTGCTCTAGTGGAAGGTGTCCCTGCCCATGGCAGGGGATTGGAAGTGGATGAGCTTTAAGGTCCCTTTCAACACAAACCAGGCTGTGTTCCAATGATTTTCCAAGTTAATGTCTCTTCCTCAGATTTCACTAAGGGCAGGACAACACACCATCTCCAGAAACACTCAATGTGAACAAGACAAAGTCAAGGCACAGGACAGTTTATTTCTATAGGTTGTGGAGACAAAATTGAGGTATGTTCAGCACAAAGTATCTAAATATTACATTAGAAAAAGGTTATAAATATTAATTATGAAGTAATACGGATTTTTTTGCAGAGACAAAAACGTTTTGCTTACTGCCAATTTCCTGCAAATCTTCTACTGTATCAATATGCAAATTCAGATCCTTCAGCAAAGAGTTGACAATTATCTCAACTATCTCCAAGTGATTACCCACCTATAAGGAATTTTATTATTATTATATGAAGATCATCCATAGCTTCTGTTTCATATAATTGAAGTCAACAGTGCTAAATTAATTAGCCAAAATACCTGCACAGCAAGAACAGATCCAAGTCAGCATTATTTTAATTAAAAGAGCAAACCTGCCAACAAAAAAAAGCTTAAGAATGGGACAAAGCTGTGATCAAATTATGTCAATCACAAAACTCAGCAATCCTGCCTCAAAATCTAAGCATTACTTGAATAACAAAAAAAAAAAAAAAATCTTCTCGCTCTATTTATAAATGCTGTTTTAACTTAAAGATTAAATAATATGTAGAACATTGCTTAATAAGACTTGACTATTTGTTAATATCAGATTTATGCCTTAAGAACTGCACTAGAGGCACACTGCTGCATAAAGAAAAGGAATTAACTAAAACACTATATCTAATTCATTTGCTTCACTCCATTCTTTTAACAGCATCGAAACATGTAACTCATTTATCAGAAGTTCTCAATCAGCAGAGACTTTTAATAAGGCAAATGAAGTCCCATCACTTAGGGTTTACCTACCCTGTACATTTGAAACTAGTTCACTTACCTGTCCTCAAATATCTTGATATCTCACAGAAAGCATCTCAGAGATGCTATCCAGAATACTAACTACAGTTCTAAACTAGTACCTCTCATGCTTTGTCCAGTGGCCACACTGTTCTAAAACTAGCACAGTTGCCTCTGCCTCACACAGCTACAACCACAAAAGCGTTAAGTTCATCCTCGCTATATTAGAGAAACAAGTCAGATCTTTCATAAACAGGGTGATAATGAAAGAGCTTTGCATTTGGATGATCAAAAACTCTAAAACAAGCCTAAAATGCTCAACAACTTTCTCACTTCCATCCCAAACAAAACTATACGCCAGAGTTATGTAAACTCTACTCTTGATATTACAAGCTGACTAGGTTCTTTAACATAATCTTAGCCAATAACCTGGTATTTGAGTCAAGTATCTTATAAATACAATATACGACAGATGTGAGAGCAAAAGTGCTTTCCAAGACACTGTAAACTACCAGCAAGCACAACTTCATATAATGAGAGTTGAACAGTTAACACAGCAGTCTCTGGTGGTCTAATTATAGAATCACAGACTGGCTTGGGTTGAAACAGACCTTACAGCTCATCCAGTTCCAACTCCCTGCCATGGCAGAGACACCTTTCACTAGCCCAGCTTGCTTTCAGCCTGTCTTGGAGCTTCTTTGTGGCCTTCTCCAGACTCACTCAGGCAGGTCCACATCCTACTTACATTGCAGGCCCCAGAGCTCAACATGGCAATCCAGGTAGGGTCTCACCAGGGGGAAGAATTACCTTGGTTTATACACAGTATATTTTTGTAGAATTGAAACCTGACAATAGGCAAGGTTGCAACATAAATCATTAAATTGCATGCTTAGTCACCTTCATTTCCTTTACTGTGCTTACAGCAGAGTCACCTTGAGTTCCTTACATTTTACATCTTAAGTAAAACATGAAGACTGTGCAATCTGATCATTACTTAAGGGCTGTGATATTTTGTGGCTAGGTTAAGAGTTCACGTGGTTTAAAACCAGTGTTCAGCACTCCTGACTCATGGTTTTATCATGAATCACCTTTTCTAAAAGAACCCATATGCTAGAACCAGAGCATTGAAAGGACAAACTCAACATACAGCTCTAAGATCATGAGGAAGAGTTCAAAATTTGAAAAGCAGATAGAGAAAAGGAAATAACTTAAACTGAATTTCAGTTTTTTAAAGTCTGGACTAACAATACAAGATCTTTTTATTAGTTGACCTTCTTCTGTCACTTCTTGATAGTTTCATGCTTTCATTTTAGCACCAGTGTTCAGAGACCACAAGGAACAAAAGTAAAGTTAAAGCAGCAAAGAAATAAATGTTCTGTATTTTTGTCTTTCCATTTGCCACAGATTTTTAAGCCACAATTAACTCTGCCTACACTTGGTTTATATTTTCATATTTGTACATTTTCTCCACGTCTTTCTTTTATGTTTCCATCAGCTTTGTTTAGGATTCTAACTAAACATATACGGGATTTCCTAGTTATTTCTCACATCCCTGGCCTCATATTTTTTGTGAAAGCAAGAGTCAAGTTCATTTCAGTTTTTTGCTAAACTTCTAAATCGACAGAACACATTCTGTTCCAATCAGTGAACCTTTTTTTGTTATGCAGGTTTTCAGAAAACACTTTTGTGTTTTTTATACAAGTCCTGCAGTAAATCCACTTGTAGAACCCGTTCTAGTATAAACGCAGTTTTAGAGATGCAGCCCTCTAACCAATACCTGTAGTCAGAGAACCATCTAGTGGCGACAAACGCAATTCACACTCTGCTACTTCAAAGGCTAACCATGCTATTAACCGATGCCAGTTACTGAACAGCTTCTCAGTCTTTGGCTTTTTTATCCCATAGCCTTAATCGCTTATATAATTTAGGTTTCAACCTTCCATGATGAGACTAAATAAACAGGTTTGTTGATTTTCTTCATCTTCTCCTCTTATAAGAACATCCTTTGATGTGTGAAAGTTGCTCATAGCATCGAATCATTGATCTGAAGACATTACCAAGAATGAAGCTGCTAGCAACTAGGCTATAAAATAGAGGGGGGTTACCCCAATTCTCTCCTTAGAGAAATCTGCAATACCTCTTTTCTTAATGCAAAAGATAAAAAAAAACCCACCAGTTGAGAAATTACAGCTGCACTTTGTACATTTTACATCTCCACCACGTTTCAGCTAAAAAAATGTGCAGTTTAACAAACCAAATTGTAACAATGGTCTAAGATTCCCACAAACTAGCAGGGATGGGAAAGCAAAAACACTGGAGGAAACTGACTGAGAATGAGATACACACCTAGTGGTGTTTGTTTCTATATTCTGAACACATCAAACACCTGCAAAGACATTCTTCCCCAGCTACCACAGTAACAGAAGCTGTGAGATCCTCCCCGCAATGAAGCTGCAGAAATCACACACAGGGAGAGATTTACATAAGCACTCATCTAACTACAAACAGCTAAAGGATGCTTAGTAGAGTTTAATAACCAAACCAAAATGTAAAATAGTAGTACAGTGTCTGCTTCTAACAACTATTCTCCTTCATTGCTAAAAAGCTCTGATTGTATGGTAGGTCAACCAACAGTCAAGAGAAAAATTTCAGGCAGTCTCTGTGTAAAAACAGGCATCCTAAAGACAGTAAGATGCTTTTTAAGTTGGAGAACCACATTCTACTCCAATACAATCTAAACTGAACTTAAATACTATGAAATCTGAAAGCTTGGTCTGAACAAGCCTCTTCAGCCCCTTTACGGAGTAAAAGGAATTGGAGGATCTTCAGCAACTCTGTAAGTTCAAGAACTGCAGGACTGAAAAAGAGTTCCTTTCCATACCATTACGCACAGTCTGCTGCCTACTTATGGAACTGCCTTCCAATTTCAGTAGCAGTCACCCAGCCTCAGACCTCTGTCCCACACTGGTTTATGCATCTCTTGCAACCCTACGTACCCCATCCCACATTGTGAAAGGCTCTTGACAAGAGAGGGCTTAATCTCTTCTCCTGCAGGGCTCTCCATGAAGCAAGGGACAGCAGTAAGCCTGAGCCACCTTCTTTGCTGTTCTACCTTCCTTTTTCAAAGGAAACTGAAACTCTTTCAGACAGAATGAGCAGAAGCCACCACAGAAGCCAAAGGAGATGCAAGACAAGAAATGCAAACTATGTGCTGGCGTTACAGCCCAATTTTCAAAATTGACTATGCAACCTTGCGGTATCAAGAGACCAAAAGAGCATTTGGCATCCCAGATGTATCTACAGATAAATCTACAGCTGTAGTGGCCCACTGTACAGCCTCAGACTGCATTTGCACATGGGCAGAAATAACATTATGAATGATAACAGGAGATACCTGAATGGCAAGAGGCAAGTATTTCATCTTTGGTAGAGACAAGCATTAGTGAACTGATCATTTTCAGCAGTATCCATTAAATTGACAGGCAATGGTTTGGAAGCAGTCCAACAAAAAAGAAATAGAGCTTTAGCTAGAACCAAATAACCGTTGGTCCAAAGAAAGGACAGAAAACCCTCAAGAATACGTTTGAGGACATCAGCAGGAATTAGCATACAGAAAGTCAATCCTGGGTCGTTTTTTTTTGCCAGATTTAACTGGTATGGCTGGGTACACTAAGTTTCTTAACACTGAAGGTATAGGATTAAAATCTCCATTAAGAGTAAAAAGCATAGTCTTCAACAAAAGAAACGTGAGCAAGACTGAGGAATTTCATAGATCAAGTGCTCTGTGTCAACTCCTACAGCATTCTTTACTTCCTCAAATGAATGATCATGTTCCTGGGGGACTGACAGTCACCCTCCTTCCCAACACTCCCATAGCATGCTTTCCCTGTACACACGCTTTCCTCCTCCTGTTCAACTGCCATTCTCCTGTGTCTGCTTCAGTGGTTCCGTAAGCATGACCTCTGAAGTGCCTCTTTCACCTTCACATTGTTTCAAGGATGCTTGAGTATAGCAGTAAGACACATATTAGTCACAGCAGTAACAGAAGGCAATAAATACAAAAACTCTATGTTTTGTTAGTCTACTTGCACAGTGCGGAAGTAGAGATCACACTGTAAGCAAAGCCAGCTCATTGCTGCATGCTTACAGCACTGCCACCGTCATGAATTAGCCTCTGCTAAAGGCAAGCAAGACTGTTAGCAGATGCCTGGCCAGAATTACAGAGAAGCCTGTGAAAGACAGACAGTAAAAAAATATAGTTATTTATTTATAGAATGGCTCTCAATTACATCCCAGAACATCTGCCAGAGATACACGCAGATACTGCAGCAGGCCAGACCAGGACACGCGCCAGTTTACTGAACTTAACAGCACTTAATAAACCTCCTTTCTGGTTCAACTCTGTTTGGTCTTCAAGACAGAAACAAACCCCCAGTACTGCCATCCATAAGCCTCAAGCAGAGAAGAGGGTATTTAAACATGATAGTTAAAAAAACTGAAATCAATTCACAGCAAAAGGCTACGGGAAAGATTAAAAACACATCTTTGACAACAGATCTAACCAGACAGTCCAGGAAAGCCACACACAAAAAGGACATTCAGTCCAGGAATTCTACCAAATATAATTATTTCTTATATTTCCCCAAAAGAACTTTCTTCAGTGTTCATTTTGCTTGCTTCTCTGCTGCTTCGATGCCTGCTATTAGGTACATCCACTATAATGTTCCTAGATTTAGGTCTTAAACAGAAAGCTTCTTAAAATATGAACATGTACTATCTAAAACACAAATCTGTGCCTTCCTTGTTTATTATTTTGCCACCTCAGAACAAGACTTGAGGTCATTCTTTTTCCACAGCAATAAACACATTAACACAAACTGGAACATGGGGAAGAAAAAAGGAAAAGGAATACAGCTTGACAGGGTGGGGCAGAAGTGCTACTACAAAACAGAGTTTGCAGAACTTACCAGAGTTCCCTCTGTTGTTCTTGCTGCTATTGCAGAACTGGCCCTCATTTTGACCACCCTTGGTGTTGAAAAGCATTTGGCTGGCTGAGCAGTTTCTGGGTAACCATTACCTTATGTCTCCCTAGCTTGCAAAGACATCTTCATTACACCACTTTCATCTGCCACAGCTTATGAAGAGGCTCATAAGAGACAAGCCTGGCATCAAGATTGGGCTGGTGGTCAGAATTCTACTTGAATCTCCATGATAAACAAACACCATGTCAAAAATCCAGAGTTCATTCTGCAGAACTACGTCATGGTACCTGGGTATTTGCTTTATATTCTTCTTGAACCATTCCTGACACTCACAACACTGAGCTTACGATCCCCTGAATACATGTTACTGCAATTCCACTGTAGTATGTCTGGAAGCATACTATACCCTGTACGCTCACTCCTCGAGATACTCACAACATAGATACCTTCTCACCCACAAGAGGTGACCATTTTTCCCACAGTGGTTGTGCAAAATTAGTAGGTTAAAATCTCTCCAATCATTATGAATTATATGAATTTTGACCAACTGAATTTAAGCCCAAGGCCAAGCCTGTGTTTAGGATAAGGCATTGTAGAATTACTACTAGAAGATTCTCACAGACACAGAAGATTCAGATGATTTTCTGCCTTGGTAAAGTGTTATCCCACTGCCAACAGTTCATGAATACTACTTGTGTAGATGACAACCACCCCCTAATACTGTTGGGCAAACTTTACTTCTGAAGAGAAAGAACTGTCATGTACAGAAAACCTAAATGCTTTTCCAGATTGGAACACAAATATTCACCATTCAGAAGCTCAAAAAGACTGATATTAAACTCATTCAAAACTACAAACACACCATAAACACTATTCTCCTCTGTTATGTTTTTCCAATCAAAGCTTATGTATTTTTTTTTTTAATCTATATATCTTTAAAAGACATTTGATATTTCAGGATCAGAGAGTGAAGATGTTAACTTTTTCTTTGCCCAGGATAAGCAAATTACAGAAAAGCAAAACAGAATTAAATCATAAATTATGACAATTAGTTTAGATGTTAAAGTATTTTACATGGGAAGAACCAGGGGTTTTGTAATGTTGGGTTCTTGGGGTTTTTTTTTAGATCAGTATTATCCTTGTAAATTCATATGCAGTTCAAGATGCTACAAAACAACTACTCTGCATTTCACATTCTTTGCCTCATTTATTTTCTAGATGCATCAAAGGTACCATCATTCATAGAAAGACAGTTTTGTCTAGACAGCAGCATCATGTTGCCTTTCTAAATTTAAATTAATCCTTAAGTGTTCACAGTTAAACAACTAATAAATAAAGAATATGCAACAAGGAGCTTACCCTTTACACCACCAAATGGACCATAAGTCATATTACAAGCAGTTCTCTGAAGATTGTGCTCATACATCAGTTTAATCTGATATTGGTTTCCATGTTCCACATTTCCCAGAGTTTCTACAAAAAACAAAAGTTATATATTTACAACTTTGACCCACACAATGTAGAAGTAGTAAAGAAGTACCAGCTTAACCTGAAAAAAACTGTAAATTAGTCCTAGTGCCTTTGAGATATGAAGGCTCACACTGCTGCTTTCATTTAGAAAAATCACCAAGCTACAGAATTCCTAAAGTCCAGAACCAGAAATAAGGTCTTCTTACACTAAATATGGTATAAATATCTAGTAAGAGGCCAAGATTATTACTTAAATATATTTTTCTCCACAATAGGCACATCTCCAGTATCAGAAAAAAGCCTGCTCAAAGGGGAATTCAGACAATTCTCTACTTACTCAGTGAATATAGTGAATATGCTACATCCAACAGCCATCCTCAGCTGTAACAGCCTTTGTCTCAAATTAAGATATAGCTAGTCACTTGCTATAATTGAACAAAGCTATGCTTAGGGCACATTTATCACTTGCCTTTACTCCGTCTGAAATTAAATGCAGTGATCAACAGTGCAAAGGTAAGACACAAACATATGGCAACAAGAATTATTTTATGATAACACATTACTTTCTCTAAAAATGAATGTTCATTTCCTGACCTCTTTAGGGAACTAGGAGAAATTCCTAAAGAAACTGAAGTTAAAGCTCCCCTTCTGAGTAAGTCCTCCCCAACAAAGTTCTTCACCTTGTAGGATAACACTTAAGAACTAATATTAGCAAAACCTTTTGAGAACAGTCACATCAGCAGAGGAAAAGGTGTTTTGAGTGAATATCTAAGCTAAACCCTACCATAGCTTTAAGTATACAAAGATTATTCCAGTACCATCTTAAATAACATGCTATAAAAGATTCGTAGCTTATGGTAACCTTTTAGGCAATTTTTTCCAACTAAAACCCAATATAGCTTTTAAGCAATTACCCCTAAAGCAGGCCCATGTTAGGGAAAGACACTGAAATAGATATGAGGAAAAAAAACCTCTGTCTGGAGAAGTAACCAGCTAAGTAGCTACACTAGAGAAAAAACAAGTTAGAAAATAGCCAGTACATATGGAACACACATTGGATTGACTGGAATACAACACTGAGGTTATAATTTAGTCAGCCCTCAAGGATGCTCTCATAAGCATTAGCAGCATAGTTATTCTATTACAAATGACAGAGCAACATGTATAAATCAAGTAAAGATCCCACTTCACAAAAGTGTAATTTTCCACAGAAGCATAAAGAAATAGTGACTGTTATTCCTAGGAACGTGTTTGAAAGTATCTGTTCAGATGAGAGATATTGACAGAAATTGCAAGACAACCATGCTCTTACATGCCATAGCTGTCCCTGTACACAGAAAATGCACAATGTAGAGTTATCTATCGAATTTTGAAGATGGGGGTACAATCTCCTAAATCTGTGCTTTGCTTTAAGCATATATTAGAAAGAATTCAGTGCACAGAATAGGTATTTTGTGATTTGCCTCTTTACATACTGACAGAACACAGTATTTAGAATTTCCAAAGGCAGTAGAAGAAAGAGGACTGTAGTTTCACCTTCTTACCAGCATTAACCTCCTCGCCAATGTTATGAGTGTTCTGGCTTTCTAAGAATTATCTGGATTTGAGTTCAGAAGTAATTACAATTGTTTCATTTTTAAAGAGATAAGTTGTCATTAAACAACCTTTTATTTCATTAGCACTCTGAACAGTAACACCCACTTCAAAACTGTAGTAAGAACTAGTCATTCACAAGCACTACCAACCACAGACCAGCACACACATCAGAGCATCTCAAGCACTCAGCAGATCAGCAAACCTGTTAGTCACTGGGAAATAACTAGAACTCATCACTAACGATTATTCCTCTTCAGACACAAGTTTGAGTGAGAGAACACGACTGCAGCTCTTCAGAGAAAATGAACACACGCTGTATATACTAAATTTAGCATCAACCTAATCCAGACTTTAGAATACAATTAAAATCACATGAAAGCTTGTGTGTGTAACTAACCTGAAACAGCATACACACAGAGTTTCCGACAATGCAACACAGCCAGATGAAGTCCTTCAGTACCTCTGTTAGGAAGGTTAAAAAATACACTATTTATAGATAAATTACAAGTAAAATGCATACAGGCTAAAATTCTAATAACCATGTTGAAATTATTATTAGGTATGGGCCAAATCCAAAGACTTGGCTGTTTAATGCTAGCATAAAATCTCAGAAGTACTAATTTCCTAAATGCATACTGAAGTGTTTGAAGCTAATTTCAAAATTAAAATTAACCCTTTAAGAACATATCTTCGTATTTATGTATGAAGAGCAAGTCAACTGTTTTCCCATTTTAACTTGAAATTCATTTCTAACAAGGTGCTATTAATTCTTCCAAAAGCCAAATTGAGTATAAGGATCATATCTCCAAATATGTATTACTCAAAAACTTTTTTTAAATTCACTTTTGTACTACCTGCATGGATCCCAAGTTAATTAAACTATAAGGCAGAAGTCAAATCCTATATATTTGTATATTCCTGTATTCAAATCCTACAGTCACATTCTTCTTGCCCAAAACCTTTCCCTGCAGAGAAAGTTCTTGTGGTGTAACTATAGAAAATGGGTTAGATCATGTCACAGGGTAAGGCATTACAATTCCCGGTACAGGGTCACTCCATGAGTACTTGAGTGGCAACAGTTTACAACGAATGCAGGCGTTTCAGCCTGTGGCCTTTAGTCTCAGAGTACAAGTTTTTCTCTTGCTTAATACAGGTTTTTCCTCTTGTTTTTAATATAAAATTCATGCTGCAGTATTAGAAGTTCCTTAAGTTAATCCCTTAAGAACATGTATTTAATTGGCTATAAGAGAATCTGCTTAGGAAAACTTTATTTTAGAAATCAGTTCTTAAAAGCATCTGGAAGATTATCCTCCATGTATACATTAAATAAAAATCCTCTCATATCAAGATGATTTGAGAAGCAGATCAAATGCACAGTAGAGTATTAACAGATGTGCTTAATAGTTGTCCCTCTGGAAACTGAAAACTCATCCCCAAAACAAACAAAAGAAAATCACAGCCAAGCCTTAAACAAACCGCAACAAAGCCTGTTGTTGACTTACGAAACAAATTTTCCCACTTCCACCTGCAATATTGGTTCTCGTAACTGTACTTCCAAGAGCAAGTCTTCAGGTTGTCCTCCATCTCCAGGTTTCATAGGATGTGGATTAAAGATTCGGAGATACCCCATATAACTGCCCACAATAATTTTATCTACAAACAAACAAACAAGTAACCAAATGAGACTACAGAATACAATAGCACCTGCGGAACTCACTTTGCTGCAGAAGTATTTCAAACAATACATAAAAGATAGGCTACTTCCATGATTCAATTAAATTTGCTTATGCTCTGTGTTCAAGACTGAGATTAGCAAAGGGTTCCATACAGCAATTATCATGGTGGTGGCCCTGACTATTGTTACTATTCCATCATTTTGATGATCACACTTTAAAAGTCCCATTCTGGTTTTGAAGAGTTCTTCAAACTTTCAGCTTCTACATCTTGGATTTGCACACAGACATAGCACACCTGCAGAAATGTGAAATTTTAAGGTTCAGACTAATGACATTTATCCAAATGCAAACCTAAAGGCAGATAATCACTACATCAAAGCTGTGCCTTGGAATCACCTGCTCTTGAGACAGGTCCACTATCACAAAGATGAATGCAATAGTTACATCAGAGTTATTTTGGAATCAGTATTTTAATCAAGTAGTCATTTGGTTGTTAGTAACAAAAAATAATTAATTAAAAAAAAAAAAGAAACAAAACCACCAAAGAGGTACCTCCCAAGATGACAACCAACCACACAACTTGGTTGCCAATACTTATTTCTTCTAGACATAGATCATCATATCCACACCAAGAAAACTTCTCCACAAACCAGAACATACAAGTACTCCTAAGGGAAGTTCACCAGGCTCTAGAGACACTTGCTTCTTCTCTTCTTCAGCCACAAAAGATTTGAACCCCCAAGTCCCTCAGTCACAGAACACTGCCTTCCCCACATCCCTTCCTCAGTTCAGTAACAAGTATTTCATCAGTAGTAAACTAAATCCACTGCAGTTATTAATTCCTTAAAAATGCTTAAGTGAGGATATTTCAGCCTGTGGCTAGGCAATTGCAAATGGCTGATTCACTTGGGTCCTGAACTCTGGTAGAAAAAGACTAGTCTAAAAACAAAGAGAAATGTATCATGTTGAGAAAGCAAATAAAACAGCAGACTACTATTCCCACAACACTGTTTAAGTCCTGCTTTTATACCAATTACATTTGTTTTCCACCAGGAAAAGACAATTCAGACCTCCAGTAGAACTTGGGAGTTGTGATCATGGGTCACTTTACAGGGCAGCAGGCCTGCTGGCAACAGATGGGGTACACCTGTGTCAAAGAGGTGAAAGGATCTTTGCACAGGAGTTAGCTAACTGAGTAATCTCTAAATTACATTTAAAGGGGGAAAGGGATAAAATCAGGCTCATTAGAAATAAGCCTGGGGGCAACAGGTTTCAGAGATGGGCCTGCTAACGAGGTCCTTTGGTCTCAGTGGAGGCAGGGAACAGAGAACCATGCAGTAGCAAAGACAAGAGTTACTGATGTGTTAGAAACCACAGAAGCACCTGAGAAGATTTACACAGGAATTAGGACTCCTGCCCCCAAGAGGTGGCATGATCTATAGCTGGACTGAAGCGCATCTGCACTAATGCACAGAACATGGGCAATAAACTTTCAGTATGCAAACTAGCAGCTGTGTAGCCTAAAAGTCAGCAAATACGTATTTCTGAATTTACCTCGTCCACTATTATCAACATCAGCAACACACAAACAGCCTTGGTCAAATTCTTCCTTTTCTCCAAGTATGGTGGACCACCAGTCTCTAGCTTTAAACAAGGACATTCTTCTTTACTGAAAAGGA
Source organism: Agapornis roseicollis (assembly GCA_002631895.1). Classification (NCBI taxonomy): domain Eukaryota; kingdom Metazoa; phylum Chordata; class Aves; order Psittaciformes; family Psittacidae; genus Agapornis; species Agapornis roseicollis. The sequence goes on from NDXB01007082.1 coordinate 29,113, forward strand.
AATAAACCACTAGTAAAGTATATACAAATATACATATACCTCTGTATACAAACTAGTAAAGTATATACAAATATATATACACCTGTGTATACAAACAACCTCATTATCAACAACTCTGATTTAGTATATTTCTCATATACCTTTTAGCTTTGCCTTGATCTAGTCTGAGCTGCATACACATTGACTGCAGGTGTCTTGGGTTTCTGGTTATCTAGCTCAGAAGATGACCCTAGGAAACTTCTTGTCCTTAGTTTGGAAATTAGTTACGATAGCCACTGGATAGCTACTTGAAGAAAACACAAAGGAATGCCAGCTTTTTTAATTGTTAAACACCTTCTCTAACTAACATTAAGAAAGTAAAACAAGATTTCAGAGTCACAGAACTGAGATTTTTGTCTCTTACCAAGGAGTATAAGGAAAACAAAGATTCTGATGCAAGTCTAATACAAGAAAACTTATTTTAGATATAAAAAGACAACATCAAAACCTCCAACAAGTAATCGCCTTGCAGATGCCCTAGTGACACAACTAAAGACCTCAGAGCACAAATCAGCTTTCCTGCTCCATACCTGCTGTTATTTTAAGAAGGGGACAGGAGGAGGAAGGAAAGAGACTAATCCTTTTGTAGGCGGCTCGACAACACCGCTACCCCAGCTCAAAACTCACCGCTCCATGCCCCTGCCCCGCCGTGAGCGGGACAAACCCGACCCGGCAGAGGAGGATAAGGGGCTGCCAGGCTCCTGAGGGTGGGCTCACCCTTCACCTTCCTTCGGAGCAAAGGCAGCCCTGCAAACCACCGTGTTGCTTCTGTAAAGGAAACCATGCCTGGAAAACAAACCTTTTATCTTCTCACCTCAGGGGTTGCCACTGCTATCCGCTGAAGCTGAGGGCAGGCTGCCGACAACACACCCTCTCCCCCACACAGACACAGAGATTCCCGGTGCCGCACACCACAGCTTCACACCCGAGCCCCGCCGCCGGACGGACACACACACCCCGAAGGGGGACAAGAAGACCGAGCCCGGCGGGTGCTCACCTGGGCGGGAGCCGGCACCTCCCGGGCGTGGTGAGGTCCGAGCTGCTCTGAGGCGGCAGTCCCCCTTCCTCGTAGGGGCTCCTCACGCAGGCACAGCCCAAGGCGAAACGCAGGTGAGCACCAGCCGGCAGCGCTACAGCCCGCTCCGCCCTGCTGCTGCCGCCACCGCCGCCGCCGCCATCCCCTCACCGCGCAGTAAGCATCAGCCACGCCGCCCCAGCCAACAGGGGGCGCGGCCGCCGGGAAACGTAGTTTGGGAAGCGGCGCGATGGTCCGTTGGGCTCTCTTATTTCTTCCTGTACGGGGGGGGGGGGGGGGAAAGCGTGAGGGGGGGATAGG
>NDXB01007082.1:30526-112011 GCA_002631895.1 Agapornis roseicollis
GGGGGGGGGGGGGGAGGGGAAGCGTGAGGAGGAGATAGGAAGAAAGGCGTGCCTTTGTGCTCCTGAGGAAAACACCAAACCTCCTGGTTGGTGCTCTTTCTTTCTGAAAGCCCTCACAGAAATTTTTCGTACTCTGGAGCGCTCTCTCCTTGCTCCTCTACCAGCCGTCCCTTTCCGTTTCTCCCCTTCTTTTTCCCCCCTCTTGCGTGGTAGCGCCGGGCAGGCCACGCGCTCGTGACGTTAGCGGGGGGGAGCCCGCGCCGGGGCTGTGCCGGGTGGGTGAGGACCCGCTCAGGCCGGTGCTGAGGGGAGAAGGAAGGAAGGGAGGGAGGCAGGGAGCACCCCAGGGGTCCTGCAGCGGTGTGCCCCGGGCAGCTACCATGGACAGGACCGCCGTGGCGAAGATGGGCGCGGTGGCCAGCGCCAGCGTGTGCGTGCTGGTCGGCGGGGTGGTGCTGGCGCAGTACATCTTCACCATGAAGAAGAAGACGGGGAGGAAGACCAAGATCATCGAGATGGTACGTGGTAAGAGGCCCGCTCCGCCGCCGGCCGCACGCCCTTCTCCTTCTCAGGGTGACACCTCCCTCGAATGCCAGCCCTTTACCTAAAACACGCGGCTCTTTTCTCCTTCACACGCTGCCCTGCAGCTCTTGCTGCAGGCCCATCCCAGGAGCGAGGGCTCCTGTCCAGATGTGTGGGGCTGTGTCTTACGGCCACCCCTTAAGGCGAAGCGGCGGAGGAGGGATGTTGTGGCCGGTTTCTGACCATAAGGACAGACGCTGGAGGCTGTGCCATCACAGCAAGATCCACAAGCATTGACAGTGTCAGTTTCACCCTGTCTTGTCTTGTCCTGCTTGTATGTACCTATGCATAAAGCTATAGGTATATACGGGCCTATATAGGTCTTGGTTGTAATTTAAAAGCCTGTTTATAAGTTGTTTACAAGAAAAGAGGGCAGGGAGGTGGGAGGAGGGGATGCTCAGCCATCTGTTGAAACTGGGAGGCAATGTCTTGTTCACAGTTACTATAAAAGGAAGATAGAGCTCTCTCTGCACTGCCCTTGTTAAACTTGTTAAATATCTGCCTATCAGGTATTAACTGAACGGGGAAAGGGCTTAGTATAGACAATATACTGATTATGTTGAAATTCTTCAAAATTTGTGTTTATGGTTTGGACACTGTTGAAGAACAGTACTGAAGAATGGGACTGAAACCAAATCTGCTGATCTTAGCCAATGGGTATTTTGTGATCTGCCCTGCAAAACTTTACTAAAAACTCAGATTTATTTATTTTAGTTACACATAGAAACAGATTTTGCTAAGAGCTAGGATTCTACATGTAAATTCTGAGCTGTGTAACTACTCACTTGCTCACATGTTGCAAGACTTGACTTGAAGTCATACAGTCCAGTGTGTGGTAATGTGGGTCCAGAAAAGAATTCCACTGTGCAGTTTTAGTAGTCATAAAGTTGTCATACTTAGAGTTGAAAAAACATTTGAATGCTGTTTCTTATCATCAGCCACAGCCTTCAGCATTTTGGAGGGGGGTGTCTTTTTAGTTTCTGTGAGCCCACTTAGCTTGTGGGAGAGCAGAAAGCTTGGATTGTCACTATGGAAATTGTTAGATGTATTTCTGAGAAAGGGCTCTGGATTCTGTGGAAGCATTTGACAAAACTCATTTGAAAACTTACTGTGGCATAACACTGGTTAACTATAAATAAATTCCTTTTTAATTCTAGTACTGTAATACTTCCAATAGTTTCATCAACTCCTATTCACAATATCCAATTTCAGCTGTCATTCAGAAAGTGTCTAATAATTGCTAAAGATGTATTTGTATTCACTTTCTATATAGTGTTTTGGCTAGGAAGACTTTAGTTTTATCTTTGTTGCAAAGATTTTGCCTTTGGTAGAGAAAAAAAACATTACACCAATGTTAAATTGACTTCTGGTGAGTGAAACTCTTAAGTGTGTACTTTAGATAACATTTTGAGAGCTATGTTCTTGAATATGGATCTATGATCTGCTTTTATGATCAGAGATTTTTCTGAACTTTAAATTGCAAGGGGAAAATAAAGGTTGTTCAAAGCATGTCAGCTATCTTGGGTGGAAATGTTTTACCAGTTGGATGTTAATATTAAACATGTTAATACTATCTGCTCACTTAGCCAGAATTTCAACCACTGTTCCAACTGCCAGCTTCCTCATTTTACAAGCATCTTCAGTTCATCGGCTGCAAGTCCTCTTTCTCCCTCAGGGAGTATCTTCAGTGGACACATAATCCAGCTGTGAAATTTCTTTGGAATAAGGGAAATGGTTATGTAAACTTCATACCAAGGAAATAAGGACAAAAATGTTGTTTATGTATTTGTTTTACTTGAATATGCTGCATTCTGGAGAACTTCCTGTAATAGGTTTATCCACAAATGTAATTTGATTTAAGTGTTGTCATTGATAAAACACTGCATCTAGTTTAGTTTATTGCAAGAGAGACTTTCCTTAGAGCTTTGGGGAGAAGGTGTTTTCCAGTCTGTAATTTGGTGCAAGTTAGGGTGGTGGTGGTGAACAGTGCAGCTTTATTGAAATGGTTTGGTTTTTTTTCCTAATCCATGAGTTACTATAGCAGGCTGGTCTCCCATGTTAGATTAAAATTACGGGATTGGTTTTGTATTTTCAGCAGATATTTTTGGATCATATCTCTTTTGGGGAACATTACACTTTGGTTGTATACCCACATTAGATTCAGCATTACCTTAATTTATAAGGTCATCAAAATCAGTAGGGAGCAGGCCTATTTACACCTTAGTTATGTGACTTCAATTCTCACCAATGAAATATTTCCTTATTAACTACAGCAATACTTTTTTTTTTTTACGTTTTTCCTAGTTAAAATAAAATTCATATAAAACTCAAATGTAAGTAAGAAGCTAACTTACAGCAGTGTTTAAAAGCTAAAAGGAGAGTGGACATTACAAATCAAATAGAATATCTATAAGAAAAATTAGTATCGGGAATTATGACACCAAGAATGTTTAATGTGAAGAGAAGTGGAAAGGATTCTCAAGCATTATAGAAAAATACAAGGGTAACAGTTTCCTTGTGGAATAACAAAACCCAAGATATTCTTAAATATCTTACACTTCTTTACCAAAGCAATTATACTGGTACACAAAATTAAATTTAATAACGACACCATAAAATTACAGCATCTTAATTGGAAGCAAAGATTTATGTTTGGAATTAAAGTATTAATGATGTGTCTTCATTGACCATCTGAAGTTTGCAAACAGGGAGTTTCCCTTAGGCACTGATAGATGTAGGCAGAGTTAATTTGGCTCTACTTCTGAAATAAAAGAGGCGTTAATAGTAAATATACAGCCAGTCCCATGAAGTTGTACTCAGTGTGTTAAGAAGCAACGGTCACCCAAAGTCTTCTGTATTACTTTGCACAGCCAAATAGCTATCTCTGAAACTGTAAAAGTATTCCTGCAGTCAGGTAAAGGTAATAGTTAGCCACAAGGTTGCTAACTTTAAAGAGAACGTTAATAATTAATTAGATTCTTGAAGTAACTTACTAGATTCTGCTTGATAGCTACTTTAAAAGGAGATTAAACCTTACAGAAACACTCAATCTTTTGGACTTTCCAGGCCCCAAACAAGTTTGCAATGAAGTTGTGGTTCTTTATATAGCAAATCAGTTCTATTAACAGTAGACTTCATTTCTTGCTTACTCCTCGTATAGCCTTTTAGAAACTCAGCAGAAAACAGATGTTCACAAAGGAGAGTGAAAAACATTGCCCAGGTCTTTTGATAACACTCATATGCAAGGATTAGTCCATGTTAGCTATGTAAGAAAAACTTCTTAATGGGGTAACAGTATTTTTTGTTATTTGTCTGTTTCATAAACAACATCTTGGCAGCTTGTTTATTACTTTTGTTTTGGAGCTTTTTATTGTATTTTTTTTTTATAAGGACGAGGAACATAATAGAGCTGATTGAAAACCGAATAGCAGACTACCTGAAACTGAGACCCTTACTCTCCCAGAAGTCCGGAAAACTGGGCAAATGCTTAGTTACATTTGTCTATTTCTCCATTCTGCCTCTGAAGTGAGAGGATTCAATTCCCAGAAAATCAGACTTTGTCTCAAATTTCAAGAACAGCAAATTACAGATCAACTTAAAACAGTTTCTCGTTTTACAGGAAACTTTCTAGCCAGCCATTGTTAAAAGCTCTGAACAGATTCCTACTTAATACGTTGGGGGAGGAAAAGAAACATGTGGATCTTTGTAGTATTACAGTTTACCTGGGGAGAAATAAGCAAATGAGTAAGAAGTGAGGTAACTGATATTTATCTACTTCCCTAAGAAATCAAATAACATATGTGACTGTCATAGGGTTTATGTGGGGATTTGTTATTATTTTCTTTTACTTGCCAGTCTCTGGTGAGATTGGCATCTTGTTTCATAGGGCATCGGGGGTTTGTGCCACAAACAAAAGATACAGACCTTTACAACTGGCAGCAATCACATACCTCCCCACTTCATTCTTGTCTTGTTGTTAGTAACCAGTTGTTATAGTAACTGTGACGTTACTCCGCTTGAGGCCTTCACAACATTCTCCACTTGGACAATGAAGTAAAAGAGTATGTAGTAAGTAGCAAACATACTCAAGAATTTAAATGGCTAGTATGTGAAACTGCTTCATACATACTTTTTTCCTTTACAAAGGTGAAGAAGAAGAATTCAAGCCTGAGCAAACTGGAATCAATAAAAGGTAGTGAAATGTGAAAGAGCTCCTGAGACCTAATACTGCCCCTACCTACTGACATGTATGTGAGAGCCTTTATATTATTAGCAGCTGGAGTATTAGAACCATTTTTAGAATGCTGTTAAAATTTTAAATCCAAGTTAAATTTGATGAGTGCTGCCGATATAACTGTTCCTGTCTTGGTTTTCATTTAGACTGTGTCCCTCAAAAGAAAAATCACATTGATAGAGTGGTAAACACCAGCATTACTAAAACAAGGTTTTGTTGCCCACAGGCTTTTTGCACAGATAATCATAATACATAATCACCTAGAACATGGCTTGTAAAGCAAGTTTGTACAGGCCAGGAAACACACTGTAAGCATAGTTCATGTTGATACAACTTAGATACCACCAATAGGTTTTCATTCTCACTGTAAAATGATTCAGTTGGAAACTTTAAAGATTTGGGTCTTAGGAGAAGAAAAACTATTATGTTCTTTTTTAACACTGTTAAGAATCAAAAAGTAGTCTACTCTATACGTTGTGTACATACCAATATTTTATTTTAGTATAATAAGCTGATCCTACAGTTGAATCATCTGTTTCAGAAGTAGGTTTTAATTTTCTGAAATTGTTGCTACCTTTGAGGGTTTTTTTGATTCAGTAGGTCTTGAAACATAGATTATTACAAGGAATGGGTATGGGAAGATAAACTGAATCTTTAATTCTGCGTGAGTTTCCTTAGAACTTATTTATCATCATTACAACAGTTATCAAAAACATGATAATGATCTACACACCTGAAAACTGAGCTTCAAGTAGTAACTATAAGGAAATGTCAGGATATGATATATTATAGGTATAGGCTAAGAACAGCTTGTTTGCTGCTTTCTCTTTTGTATGAAGTCTTTGTCCAAGCCAGAAAAGCAATCTTTCAGTGAATCCTTCTGCTCTAAAGTATATTTACCTCTTCATAAATGCTTAGTATGTGTTAAGTCATATTTTCTAAATGAATTTCTCCTCTTTGCAATAATTATTGGTTGAGTTATAATTCCATCTGTTCTGTTAAACTTCTCATACAGATTAAGATCAATAGCAAATACTGCAAGTATTCGTAGAATCACAGAACAGTTAGGGTTGGAGAGGACCTTAAGATCATCAAGTTCCAACCCACCTGCCATGGGCAGGGACGCCTCTCACTAAAACATGTCACCCAAGACTCCATCCAAGCTGGCCAACCTGTTACCTTTCATTGTCAAACAACAGAAGCAGTAAGAAGTTTTTTTAATTGAATGCACATTATCATTGCAAAAGTCTTTATATTTTGAATTAAAGTTGCATAGCATTCAAATAGTCAGTCTTGAGTTCACAGGAACTATCAACTTGTATTAAAAATACCTAAATTGATCAGTGTAGGCATTGAAGAATCCCAGGGTATGGATCAGTGCATTTATAGGCAGGAGAACACTAGCTGTAAATTCAACAGCAATTTCAAAGGTACTTGCAAATGTAAAAACATCACATTTTGTGTAAGTCTGGAATCCTTTTAAAAATACCTGAACTTTTGAATTTCTTTCCTTACAGAAAAGTCAAATAGCTGTCTCTCTTATTTTCACTTGAATGAATTGCATAATGCAAAATACAGTATCTTTTCCTGTGTTGGCTATTTCCAATTCACTTCAATAGCCTTCAATCCATCAGCCCTTTTCTTCTCTCCATGTGTGCATATGCACACATATTTTGTGCCAGTGTACTACAGTATACTTTTCACTTCCTGTGAATAGTACATCATGGGGGAAGTTCAAGGGAAATGGCCCACTGTTAGATTTTTAGTACTTCAATCTGGTGAATTTTTCAGATCAGATGACAATTAATTGTCAATGTTACATTCCAGCTAGTTGAGCTGCAGCACACAGTGTAGAGCAGCAGGTGGCACTAGTATCTGTTTGCATCTCTGGATGGGTATATGCTTCTTTTGTAAGTAACCTGTCATTTAAGAAATCCTGCCCCACAACAGCTTGCATTTCTTGGCCACTACCTGACTCCAGGTCAGGCACATACAACTGAACTGCACCTGCATGCAGAGGGCCTGGCAGATGCGCAGCACTGTAATTTGGCTGATTTTATCACATGCTAAGTGCACCTATGAGGCAGGAATAGCTTGCAACTATTCCTCCTGGCTTCCTTTCCTAACAAGCATGCAAAGAGATAGGAGCACAGATAAAACTGGGCAAGAAAGTTGGATAAATATACTGTCATGAAGGGTGTGGAAAATAAAAAGACATGAAGTCCAACTTTCCCCCTTGTCACTTTACTGTGAAGCAGTTGATATATAGTTACTGTTTCTTCTTGGGGCATAGCTCTTTGTATAGCAATTTCTGGATGTCAGCTGCTTTCTCTTACCCGTAAGTAATCAATCACCAATGGTCAGCTGCTGTAAAACATCAGAGAACTTATGATGACTGCAGCAGGCAGGTTTTTAGTTCCATATCTATCATGCATCAGCTTGACTGGCACAGTGCCATGAGGTTGAAATCTGTGGCTGTTGTGCTGGTCACGTCTCTCTTAGCTTATTTGTGTGGAGTTTCTGACTGTAAGAAAAAAAAACCTGCTTATTAAAAGTGCTGGATTTTTCTAATTTGTCTAATCCTTATATTAATATAGTGCTTTACTTGAACACTTAAAAAAGATTAAGCATTTTTGCAGTACAAGTGGATATATGCGTAAGGTTGCAGCACACAGGTCAAAGAAGACACCATGTTTAAATACTAAAATTAGCTCTGGTTTTGTTCAGTAATGCCACAAAAGAATATAGAACTGCACTGGCTTATCTCAGACAATAATTACAAAAATACTCTATAAATAATGTGAATAATGCCTATTGCTAGAAGGAGATGGGGCTTCTGCTTTCATACATGTCAACCTTTAAAAAAAATAATTTAATTTGTAATTTATTTTTTAAAGAGATGGGGCAAGGCCCAGATTTACACACTGAAGGTTCATAATGTGTCTGAATACAGAATTTGAGACCTCTTGAGCTGGTTTTGCCACCAAGGATTCCTGTTCAAATACATTTGTTCCTACTTTTTGTCCCCACTTGTCAACTGTTTGTCTGTTTTGGAGATTGGATCCCTGAAATAATTTAAGTTTATTGGGGAGTGGGTTACCCAAGAGTTTGTTTTACTCCACCTTTGTGTTGACAGAATGAATACCACTGAGATGTGCCATTAACCCTGTTCCTTCAAAGCTTTTCTTCTATGTTGGAAACTTACAAGTTTTCAGGCTAAAAGTGTAAATTTTACACTTAGCAGTTACTGATAGAATACTTTTTATCCTGGATTGCATCTGCCTTTGCAACATGTATCAGTTATGGGTAAGCCTGAACCTGGTCTGCATGTTACCATGGAAAAATTGTATGTGAAACTGAAGGGTAAGGATTAGTACAAAGCAACAGCAGTATTGATACCTTAGCAGTAGTAGTAGCATAGTGCAAAGTATAGTAGTGGTAATATTACTACAGACTGGTTTTGAACACCTCCTGTAACACTTCCAGAGGAAAAAATACACAGAGCTACAAGAAGAAAGGAGCATCCAGTTACATCTTTGATCACATTCAGCAGTCAGGAACACCCATAAAACAATGGGACATGGAGGTGAAACAGTCCATCACATCTCAAGTCATCATGCTGCCTATTACCTTTAAATTGAGTGTATCATAGTCATATTTCATCTTTAGACTTAACAGATGAGTTTTTTTCCAAGAAGTTTAAAGAAGAATCTGTACTCAAAGAGAACCTGTTAGTCTCAATGTGTAACTTTAACTGGAATACTATATTAGAACCACATTCTTCCATCAGAATGGTAGATTAAACTTTGTCCTGCTGACTTTGCTTTCAAACTGGTCCCACAACTCGAGTATTCAGGGGTCAGAGTTTATTTGATCTAGATACAGCATTCTTAGTGGGAAGAAAAATCTAAGCAGATGGGTATTTTTTCTTAGAAGCAGATAAGAGGAGAATCATCAGCAACTGCTTTAGTCCAGGCCTTGGGCTTAATGCAAATTCCACTTTAGATAATATTACATGAGAAGTTTCTAGGCAAGCCAGCATTTGTTTTAAGTTTTTTTCCAATCATACAGATACATACAGAATATTTAATTGTAAAAAGTACATACACAAATGTGCAGATTTGGGGGAAAATGTGCAGTTTTTGGAAAAAATTGAGGTCATCAGAATTATTGGGCAAGGTGAGCTTTTGCACACCTGATAGCTGATTAAGAATTTATAAGAATTCCAGAGTATCTACATACTGCCACTTCTTAGAATTCTATAGTGTTTTGAAGAAGGATTAGTTGTACCAACTACCTCACCTGTAAGCATTCTTTCAGCAAGTGTTAGATTCTGTGTAAGATGAGAGGGAACTGGATCTTTCAGATAGCCAGATTCCGATAGCTATGCTGTTACCACAGCAGTAGTAAATTAAAAAGAGAGAACCACTCAAATTCAAATTTGCCAAAAATGAATTTTCTGTATTCGTGCTCTCTTAAGAAAAACCAGCAGGAAAAATGAAGAATGGGAAGAAAATAAGATACTTTCAATGAAACTGAAACACTGTCTTGAAGAGCAAAAGATTCTCCCTGTCATCACATGTTACAAACAGGGAGTGTTGACTTACCTTCCAGGAAAGGCCTTGCCTGATACAGATAGTATCATCTGTCTAGCAGTAGTCTATAAGCAGAGGCCCAGGAAAATCATAAGAAAGGGACAAGTTGTCGTGATTATTTTTTTCCAGAATGACTTCCCAGCCTCCAGCAGCTTGTGTTTAAGACAGTGGCTGTAATTTAACCTGAGCTTTTTTCATGTTGTTATCCAGTACCTTTTTAAGGCTGTGTAAATTTACAGTATCACCAGAAAAGAATTCCCACATCTTACTAATTTACTTAATTGTGTGACCTCTAGCTGTCTCCACTTGTTTTGAATGTGCCTCCTGTTAACTTTAGTTGATAATTACTACTTTTACACAGGAAGAGATAGTGAACAATCTTTCCCTGTTAACCTTTTCTATGCCATCCAGTCATTTCTTTTCCAGGCTGAAGAATTCTATTATATTCAAGTGTTCATTGTAGGGAAGCTTTTCATGTCATCACTCATCTTTACTGCCCTTCTCAGGGCCTTTTCCAGTTCTGCTCTGTCCCCTGTAAGATAGAAAAACCAGAACTGCATTTGGTGTCTAACTTGAGAGTGCATAATGGTTTATAAAGAGGGCTATCCAGAAAGCATTGGCAAGAATAGGCATCAGTGAAATGCAAGTATTGAAAAAACTCAGCAGATTAAACTCTGGCTCAGGTAGGCTTCCATTTATAGACATTATAGACTAGCATTTCCAAGATACATGGTTACTGACTGAAGATCACTTGATCATTTCCAGATACTCGTTGATTGTTAAACAAAACTTTGGGGTTGTTTTCCCCCTTTTTTTTCTAACCTATCAGTTTAATTCTCTCCAAATTGAGGGAAGGGGAGCAGAGCCCACAGATGAGGTAATTCCCCAAACATAGAAGTGCAGGCAAAACGTAGCTGCCCTGCACTGTGTTCGTTCATTCATTCATTCATTCATTCATTCCCAGAACCTTTGGAACTTGTTCCATGTGGTTTATACCCAATATATACTCTCAGACTAAATTTTTGCATGAAGTAGTAACTGACAGGAGGAGAGCACATGAAATACTGGAAATTCAGGCCTTAGTTACTGTCAGTTCTTCATAAACCTCTATAGAGGATTTTAAATACTGCGTTGATTTCTATTGCCACAGTTCTTGCAGCTCTTTCTGAGTTTTGTAATGTGTAACAATACCTCTGTGTTTGAGAAGTATCTTTGATTAATGTGTAAGTCCATCAAAACCTCCTGCCCTTATTCTGTTACCTGAACTTCAGTATACAAAGTCAGCAGGGTGTTCAGCTTGCCTTCGTTCCTGCTTTCCTATAAGATTCAAAACACCTGTTGATATACCACCCAGAGGAAACCTCTGCTTTTAGAATGGTTTTGTAAACACAAGAGGAAGGTACATAAGGGACAGTGATGCTGCACTATCTTTCTCATCTGAACAATCAATTCCATATAGAATTTTGCAAGTCACAGTTTCCTGCATGTTTCAAATAGAACATCATAGTTATTGGTGTATTAAACATAGCAAGATAACTTAAGTTATCTGTGTGTTACACATTTTAACACATGTGTTATCACTGGTAATATCATGTGTTCAATACAGCCATAAATGGTAAGACTGTAGAAGAACACAGGTTCTCTCCTGTATTGTAAAGAAAGATTTATCTCTGATCAGATCTAACATCAAATAAAGTTCCTAATTATGTCTTGTGATACGGCATTTCCTTCCTCTGTTTGGTTTTGAGTATGCACTTGTTTTTCTGCCTCTTCAATATATGACAGTTGAGTAGGCAGTGCTACTGCTGCTCCTTAAAATAGCTCCTCACGTTCTTAGCATGTGCCTTCTCTGGATTCATTACAGTTTCATTAATTCAGTCTTTAATACATTCCTAGCAGTTTCCCATAGCAAGTGCTGTTCAAGCTTTTTATGTTTAAACAATCTCTTACATTCCTCATGAGTCATGTCCATAATGCACACACATCTTCATAAACAAACATTTGTGTATTGCATCATACCAGCTGTAAATATGGCTAGCACAATGCCAGATCTGTACTGGAAAAATAAGTTGTATCCAGCATTCCTGCAAGGCAGACTTCTAAACTTCGATTTACTCCAGTTTCCTCAACCTGAACATTAATGTTCTTCTCCTTGTAATGGTCATAAATAGAAAAAGTTATTCCCGGAGCCAGGATGCTGATCATTAACTTGGTTTACTATGGCATGAATAAAAATCATGTTTGAATTAGACTGGTTTATGTTGGTTACTTTCTTCTGCTTGGTTTTGGTACTTGAGTGCTAAGGTTTGGTTAGCTTTCCCTATCTTGTGGAGGTTATATCAAGTAGTCTGGTTAGGAAAATACAGACAAAGTAGACTTACTACAAAAGCAAATTTAGAAAACAAATACATGAAGTTTAAAAATTGATCTCTGCAACAAAACGAAGCATTGCTCAAGTAAAATTGGGCAATATGCTAAAGAAATGGCTATATGTTCAAAGTTGTTCAGTTGTAGGAGGCTCACTAAACAAGAATAAAAAGCAATAAGCTCATGAAAAGCCACTAGCTAATGATTACTAATGAATACTGTAGACAGGATTCAGTCACCTCTAATTTTTGTAGCAAATATTCCAATGTATAGAAATAACTCTTAAATGTGACCTTTCTTGATCTTTAAAGCTGATGGCAGTTTAGTTCAAGTATTCAACTGACTACTTAAAACAACAAAAGTTTAACTTACTTGCTTATGTAACTTGTGCTGTGGTAATATCTTTCCACAAATAGGTGCAACGTAGGGCAGAGGTGTGTAAGGACCAGCAGAACCAGTTTTTATTTGCTTCAGACTAAAACTTCCAGTGCCTCACTCTTTGACAGCATCCTGAATCTCTGCAATCCAAGTTCACCCAACACAGCACCATATAAAGTTGAACATTTTCCTAGTTTTATATCAATGACAACTCATCTAACGTTCTAAGTATTGTTCTATATCCCCTTCCCCCTTTTTCTCCATAGAATATTCTGCAGTTGAGATATGGCCCTCAGCCAAAGAGAGAAGGTTAAAACAGAACCTATCTGTTGCAATAGCTATACATCTTTAGTTCATGGTTCTTAAAATACAGTTAAATGACCTTTGGTATCATGAGAGTAGAAGTGCCAGCTGGACTTGGTTTCTCTGTCTTTCAACAAAGAAGTGATTTTAATTCATCTCTTACCAGAAGTTAAACACTGTAAACAAAATGCTCAGCTGACTCCATCAGCAGTACCAGTACCAGAACATGTCAGTAGTAGCAATTGTCATTAAAGTGTTTGACACACGGGGTTCTTAAGAGCTGCAAAGACAGCCCTGCTTTGTAAAGGAGGAGTTTCATATACCCTGTTTTCATTTAAAGCGAAAGTAATTACACTCGTTGAAAAACAGGAAGATATTTTTCTAAGAACTAGGTGTTGGCTGTATTCATGTTTACAGAAATGTTGCTCATGTCATTTTCTGGCTCTTTCACTATCGCTGTAATCATTCATTTAAAAGGCTTTCTAATTAGGCGGGGATACCAAAAATTAGTCTGTAAAAGTTAGACTTAATTTCTGCAACTCTTTTCTACAACCTTAAGTTAGATGTAAATTTGTTTCCCCAACTTTCATAAAAAGCAAGCTCATTTCCTTGAAATTCCTGATATCACTGGCATTTCTTTTCTCACTGAATCACACCATAGAAGGACCAGAATATCAACAGGCCAGCTCCACCACCCACCACGTCTCAGTCTCACCCAGGAGGTTCACAAGACTCGTTTATAGCAGTACCCCTGTCACCGTTGATATATAAAACCTCAAAGGCAGGTACTCTGGCAATTGGACGTATCAAGTGATGTCTTCATCTGAACTCCATGATTCATCTTGCAAGCATATTTTACTTCATAAGATTTTTCAAAATTGGAAATCCACCACTGGTGTAAGCTACAGCTTTTTGTAATGCAAGTAATTCATATTTATCCAAGATCATGTATTATACATATCTTTCTCTAACATTATTATGGAGATACTATTAGCCAAAAGCATGCTAACTGTATTAAAATACTATAAAAGGTAACATTCTCTGTATGTTACCTATTACAACAGTAGACACATGCTGTAACAAGTAGATTAATAGAAGCTGTAAATCCTGGCAAATACCAATGCCAGGTTTGTTCAATTTACTATATATAGTCTTTGCAGGGATTATGTCGTTTTTTGAACACACTTCTCAAACTGTTTTGCTGCTTCAGAATACAGCAGACCTATACATGTACATTTGAGGGGATCTTACGCAATTCTAAGAGGATAAGCGTTGATGAAATGTGCATGTTTTCTATCAGCAGAAGTAGTTGTTTCATTGGGTCAAAACAGGGATTCTGATAGAGTACGTACTGGCCTACAGGTGGAATGTGGACACAACATATATGGATTTACTAAATAGTAAAAGTCTATTGATTTTTTTTTTTAATGTAGAAAAGCAGCACAGAAATTTGTATCACCAATGAATTCCTAGTGTCCTGTAATGGGGCTGGGAGGAGTGGGGTGTTGTGCTAGGGGTTTTGTACGTGCTACACTTCTAACCTGCCGTTGCTTCAGTTCTTATCATTGCATGGGTCAGATTCATGACCATGTATGAATTGGCCTGAACTAGTGATCATAAACCTTATATGTGTAGGGAAGCTCACACTGTTGCTGTAGTAAGAGTTAACTTCATGTTTACACAACTTTGAAGTGTAACTGTGATTAGACAATACTTCCTTCATACTCTGACGGCAAAAAAGAGATTCCTTTTACATGCATCTTGTCTGGAACCTAGTTACTGTCTTTGATAAGGCAAATGACAAACTTCTGAAAGCATGTTGTGGCACCTTGTCTCTCAAAAATCCTGACAAACAAGCCGGCTGGATTTCCTGTTTCAGTATCACATAGATAATTACAGTCAAAGCAAAGATTAATTAAGAAATTAATTTGCTGCTTCTACACAAATAAGTCTGTGCTCCCTCCTACACGTTCATGAGACCATGTCAAGCTGCTGTAAGAAATTTGTGGCGCTCTGCAACAGGAAATCCTAAAACACTTGGAAAGATCTTGTAGAAGGGTTAAAAAGTAATTAAGTAGTAAACTTCTGCTTTGAAAAACAAATGTCTTCCTCTGCCAGAGGAGCCCCAACTCGCCTGCTGTATCCATGAAGGCTGTTCATTCAGTGCAGGTCAAATGTTCTGTTGTTGGTACAACAGCTGATGGGCTGTAAGCCCGGCAGCCTGTACTGCTGAGCACAACAAACTGCTGTGCGTCACAGGACCCTGGGGTTTTGCACGGGGATTAGTCAGGCTGTATTTGGAAACGCCCTCAACTGCTCCCTGTGCTGCTATATTAGTGCTTCTCAAGCAAGAGGAATTTTCTTTTGCTTCTGGCAGCGGCTCCTGCAAAACCCTCTGGTAAGTGTGCACAGCTTCTGTCAACAGCACCGTCTTCTGCCTGTGTTTTTAAGCCAAGGTTATGAGCTGCAGCATTATTTACAGTTGTTTATTGTGACAAGCTCTATTTTTTTATATAAAAATCTGATACCAAAGAATTGGCAACAGCACTGAAGGAGTGAATATGTTTACCAGTTTGTACTGAGTAGATGAATTCAACTCTGCTTTTAAATACGTATTAGAGCAGCCATGTAAGCGTGGGTGTTTTCAGAGGGACATAGCTCTGTACCATGCATGTCTGCGTTTGTTTCTATACGACAGGAATAGCAAAGATCATATAATATAGCAGACCAATTCTTAAAAGGATTTGGTTGATTTTTGTTGGCAGCCTGCATGCAAGCCCTGCGTCTCTGGACTCTGCTTGCCACCTATGCTGTTGCAGTAGGACAAAATCAAGGACAGAAGAATCAGGAGTGCCCTAAGCTCAACGCACAGGTATTCTCCTTTAAAAGCACAAGAGGAAACACTGTTGTCATGTTTTCTGTGAAAGCTCTCTCTCCAGATTTTTCTATATGTTTTAGTTTGGGAAAAAAAACAAACAGTATCCAAATCCAGCACATTAAGTGTGAAAGGATGTAAATAATGACACAAAACAGGAAAAAACATCTTAAGTACACATCCTATTCCATTTCTTAAAATAGCTTAGGTAGTGAAGCTACTTCCAGTTATTTCATAGAACCTGTGCTGGGTATCTAGTTTTGCAGCATGTTATCAAACAACTGTGAAGATATTCAGTTTTCTGTGTTTTTCATTTCCGAAATAACATTTGCCTGTTTACTTTTCAGATACATAGTCCTAAGGCTATTTCTTGGCAAAACTACCAAAAGAGTGATTTGTAATACTAGTTACTAAGGATTTCTTACTACCGTATTTGAGCTTACCTCATACAAATAGAAAACTTACTATGTTTTTGTAATTACTAATGAATATCTATCTGTCCTAAGCTCAGGGTATGCTAGCAGATTGCATGATCACTAGTGCAGGTCTCCTGACTAGCAGCACCTAATGGTGTGTCTGATGCAAGAGTGCTGACATCCAGTAGCTTTTAATGTTCATGCCTGAAAGATAAGCCTACTCACAGCTGGCGCTGCAAAGAGAAACCCTTATTGCACTCATGGACCACAGTTCAAACTGTCCAAATTCAAAGCCAATCTTGCTTTATACATATAAGAGCACTCTAGCTATGTATGAGCCCAGAGAGATGGAGGAAAAGATACACACCCACTCCCACCCATTCTGTGGTTTTGTTACAGCTTCCCTGCTTCTTGCAGCTCATACATTGCAAATAGCAGAAGTTACATGAAAACGCTTGCATGCTTTTCAAAAGCTTTTTGGCAAGCTTTGTTTTGTGAAGTAGATGAAAGTAATGCTGTGTAGTAATAGGAAAAAGGGAGTGGAGAGGAAGATGTAAATTAAGGAATGTGCCCCTTTTCTTACAATTTCACCAAACTGTCACTTTCTGAAACCAAGAGCACTGAAACGAATTTTCTGTAGCTTGCCAAGGTATGAAATTTCAGAGCTATCACTGATGCCATGCCCTGCCCTTTTTGGTACATGTCCATAAGTAAGTACATGTGATAGCTAGTCTCAGACCTCAGAATCAGGCATTCCCAAAGTAAATGCTATTTATTCTTGGTTTGCACTCTTTTCCTTGGAAGCCTTCGCCATAGACTAGAAATAGAATTTACAAATAATTGAATCCTATCAATTTAATCACTTTTATTTGTAATTTCATTGTTTGGAAATGACATTAATAGATCCCTCTCCCTGGCAGCCCACCCTTTTGTGTCCTCTGTCTCAAAAGATAATAGGTTTGGAACATAGTCTACTCTATGCAGGTTTACCAGGAAAGGAGGTAAAAAGAATCTGTCTGATAATTGAGATTTACTTATTCAGCCACAATGCAGGGTGTTTTCATAGCAGGGATTTTGGGGATCCATACTGGTCTTTTTAAAATAAAACCCAACTTTGTCAAGTAATGTAGGCTTACAGGTATCAGTATAAAAATACTTGCCCCACTTTTTTTATGTCCTCAGGCAAAGCATTAGAGTTCTGATGATAACATCTTACATTTGTAGTTACTACTAGTACTATTCCAGGTTGTCTTTCAAGATTTGATTATGAAATGAGCCATATCTCCATGTAGTTAGAGATAGCAAGTCATTCATCAGCTCATCCCTCCCCAGCTTAAAACTACAGTTAGTGAAAACAACAGAAGGTCCCACAATCATCCTTTATAGGAAATTTCCTTTTTCATTGAAATTCTTTGTTATTTTAAATCATAGGGACTTAAACATTGTTTTACTGGGTCGGGGAAGGAAGTAACTGCTCCATCTCCAGCACTTGGCAGATTCAAAAGTTCAGTGTAATCTCAGTTCCAGAATATGGCACTCCACCTGGTGCACACAATCAGTTACTAATTCTCTAGGATACCCCATTGGAAATGCTTGCTATGGTAGCTGTGAATTCACTTGGATACCTGCCTTTCATTTTAGTGATCATCACCAACTCTTTTTTTATAATTAAACTGATGGAGCATGCACTTAGATATAATCTGTCTCAAATACTAAGGAAACAGCACCCAGATAGAACAAAAGCAGCTTTGTTTGCACTCACAGAACGGTTTAGGTTGGAAGAAGCCTAGTTCCATTCCTGCTATCCAATTGTATATAGGGAACTATTTCAAAACTAGAATTCAACAGGATCTTTACAGTAAATATTTCTCTTATTTAACCCAGATGCATGTCTGAGGTACTAAAATAGACTTGTAATTTCCAGAACTATCCTTGTTGTAAATGACCCATTCTGTGGTTTATAGGACTGGGGGATTTCCAAACCTGCGTGAATCCATTACGGTTCATTCATCAAGGTATGACTCTAACATCATCAGCTACAAAAGAATTTCCTACATCCTTATTCCAATTACCTGCTATCACAAACAAGCAGATCTTTGGTCTTCTTTTTCATAAATTCAGTTAAGCTCAACCTTTAAAATAATCTTGTTCAGTTTTGTTCTCCTTGCTTCTCTTTGAAGGCTCCTTAAAAATGTCAGAGACTGGAAACTTAAATGTATTTCTGGCCAGCATAGAAGCCAACTACAAATTACCCTTGGGAGTTGTCATCTTAACATGTGTTTTAAAAGAGATACTGGCTCCTGAACTAGTTCAGTAACATATAAGTATCTTTGATAAGAAAGCAAAACTCTTTTCACACTTCTAAGACGACAGAATAGATAGGGAAACTTAAATAATTCAATAGGATGTACTTTAAAAACAACAAAATGTGAAATTCCTTTTCCTGTGGTTATGTAGTTTTAGTTCTCAATATAGGAGCTCTTTGCTCTGAAAAGCTTTCTTGCCTTTGTGAGGCGCTGTGGAGATTTTTGTTCAGATATTTCTCCATATGTGTTCTTCTCCAGCATCAGAATTTGGGGCCTTTTGTGTATACTGAGTTGACTCACAGAGCTTCCTTAACCAATTAATAGAAACACAGATTTTAGAAAAGTGACTGAAATGTTCTTATTTACATTCTTTCACTCTTTGTTCTTTCATTTGTTTTATCAGTTCTTTCCAACTTGAATCTGCTTGTCTCTTCCAACTCTTGACAAATGGCAAATATGCAAGAAAAAGACAAGAGCTAGTCTGGGAGCCTGGTATTGAAGGAGCCAATTTGCCAGAAAACTGGTGACTGTTTATTTGACAGCTTCATTTACTTCTAGTGATAAAGCCTAAATAAAAGAACTAGTTAATGTGCAGTTGCAGATACGAATACAAAGAACTAGTGATGGGGACAGTGGCTATTTCAACTAACCATATTTGTCTGAGGCTTTATCAGATGCTGTACCTATAATGAAAATGTGTGTTTTGCCTGTGAAAGTGCCTGTGAGACTGAAACTGCCTCAATTATACTTGCTGCAGAAGACTCTTGTTTTGCACCCTTAAAATAAAATCCTCTTCAACTGACTTCAATTCTTCTGTAAAAATGAAAGATGTATTAGAAATAAATGTATCTTAAAAGCTGATCTTGAGTAGGAGTATCAGTTTACAACATCAGAGCAGGAAGCTTTCATCAGACTTACAACCTTAAGTAATGTCTTCTTTAACACCACCTACTAAAGTGTTTAGGAAGGAGGTTTTTCCTCAGGTTGTTTCAGAAATTTACTAAAGGCATGTCTGAAATCAGACAGTAGCAAACAATCCAACTTTCCTCATACCGCCTCTCCCTTCAATCTCTCCATCTCCCCCAACATCTGTTCAAATCAATTATATTAGGAAGTCTGTTGCTTAGAATCTTGAGTAAACCAAGTAATGTTTGAACTAGTTCTTAGAAAAACATGCATTTAGATTCCATTTTAATTTTTGCATGCCAAGTCTAAAAATACATGTATCATTTGCCTCTTGAAAGTCAAACAAATTAGATGAGCCAATTTACAGTGAAAATGTTACAAAACAGAGTCAAATTGCTTCATATTCCATTAGAGAAAAAATGGTGTATACTCACCAAACCAGTGGTAAGGTTACTTTTGTTTACCAGCACTCTATGACATACAAAAGAAACACCATGAAACATCTGTGAAGAGTTGTTGATATTTTACTTTGTGAAGCTACATGTGTTGATAATTGTGAATAAATATCCAAAAATGCTTTGTAATTGTATTTCTCAAAAGATCAGGAATTCTGTCATGGATATTTTCCAGGGATTTTATTTTTTGTTAACACTCAATAACTTTCTCAATGACTCCCAGCTGGGATGTAGCTGATTTGTTTCTTTCTGAGATTTGTAAAGCAAAAAAGTAGTAAATACCCTGTCAAGACTTAAGAATGTTTGGCGAGGTGTTCTGGTATAGGTATTTTGGATGGGTGGAAAACCTTGGAAATAATCAGAGACTCAAGATTAAGTTTTTAGAAGGATTTTTATTTCCTGTTTCCATTAGTGTCTTCAAGGGTATCAAGCAGAAAGTAGCAACAAGCATACTGAGGATTAGAATTACTGGTTCAAATGGATGGGCTAGGACAACATCAAGAGTTGTAAGAGGTTTAGAAAACTGTGCTCTGCAAAAGAAGATTGAAGGAACTGGGGTTCTTCAGTGCAGGAAGAAGGGGGAAACTATCCAGCAAGCACCTGTGGAAAAGAATACTGTCCTCCAAGTTTAATGGCTTAAAATTACAGTATGGAAGGGTAAACAGAAATTAAGCAAACTTTTCTAAACATAGTTGAGCACTAGAATAGATGGTTGAGAAAAGTGAGGAACATGTGAGTAGTTTGGGTTAGACAAGTATCTGCTGAGAGCTATGTAGCTGTAATAGTTTGCTCCTACCTGAGGGCAGAGTAGACTAGAGCAGATGTTTAAAGGTACCCCCAACTCCTCCTTTTCCTTGACACACAAGTATATTTTCCATTATAAAAACAAGTGTTTGCAAGACTTCAGAACATCATCTTTTTCTTAAATTATAACCTAATTGCAATTTGACTGCAGGGCAGTTGTGAAAGGGTTAGTAGTATTGAAAGCAGGACAAAAGAGTGTTGTGTGACTTAATAACAATTGGTGAGATGAGAACTCTGGTTCCAGGAGTGTGTCTGGAAACAGAAGCTGCCTCTTCCTTTTTCAGCTGGCTCACTGCAGACAAGATTATGTGCTAGCTATGAGACAGGGAAAGTTCAAAATTCAGGATGAGAGAAATGAAATTCCTAGCACTTCATCATCTCTGAAGCTATAGATACAGAAAATAAACCGTACTAATCAGAAATGGCCTTGTAGACAGACTAGAAATGTCTGATGCCTCTGTGGTAGGAAGAGTCCATATATGATTATAAAGGCAAGAAATACAGGGTAAATTGGGAAACTTCTGTCAGTAAGTAGTTCTTTCACCATTTCTGCAAAGATAAACTGTTAGAGTGAGTAAAGGCTTGGGGTGGTGGGAGGGTGTTGTTCAGGAAGGAGTAGGAGGTTTGTGGTTTTTCCTTTATTTCCTAATTCACATTTCTCATAGCATTTGATAAATACTTTTCAAAGGGATTATGGAAAATCACTGATGAACCAGCTGAGGAGCAGGGATTACTATTCAGCCTTCTTGTACTGGAGCACTCAGTTGACATGTGCAGCATTCCGAACAATGCAAGCAGTGTCAAAATTCAACCTGTGTTCTTTATCTATGTTGAAACTTTAAGGGCATATTAACAGCACAAAGAGCTGGTTTTAATGTTCACCATTCCCAACTGAAATACTTGACCGACAGGGTGATCCATACATTTTGTTTCTATATATATATCCCTTATTTCCTACAAATACAGTTACATTTTTCTGCGAATGTCAGCTTATTGAATAATTGATATTAGGAAAGGAAATTAAAACAGATGTTGAAAGCAAACAGAACTGTTTGCAGTCATCAGTTACTACATTTAGTGTTTTCTGTTTCTTCTTGCCATTATCTTCCTGTCCCGTGCATGTCAAGTAAAACTGTTAATAAATGCAGAGCTTCCAAGCTGATAGATAACAGGTATTACCTAGTAAGTTTTCCTCTGTAAAGTGGATTTCTGTCTTTGTTCTTATTCTTCATAGATGCCAGAGTTTCAGAAGAAGACTGTCCATATTAAGGACCCAGGGAGAGTAGAGGAGATTATCTGTGGCCTTATCAAAGGTGGAGCTGCGAAACTTCAGGTAAAGATAGTAAAAGGTGTAACCATTTCAGAATGAAAGCAATCATGCAATTGGTGCCCTAAGCCAGAAAGTTTGAAGAATATAAACGTATATATAATCTGTCTAAAAAACCAGAAGTCAGCCTCCAAGAGATCTCCCAAATTTAAACGTTAACTCTTCTTTGTTGTTGTTGTTGTTGATTCAAGTGTAATTCAGCCAGACACTAGTTAAGTAAATGAGATAAACATGTAATTTCAGGAAATATTTTAACCAAAGGAATTAGAAAAACAGTTGTGTTAGAAAGAACAAGTTACTCTCATGGGCTATGCTAGTTTGCATTACAGCAGTTCAGTAGAATAGGGACATTTCTGTGACACGTGCTACTGAGCTGCAGGTATTGTTGATCGTTCAGAATTTCTAGCCATTCTTTATTTTGTCCCTCCGTGTTGTAAGACAGTTTTGCTTTTTCTTTCCTTAAATAGATTATTACAGATTTTGATATGACATTAAGTAGATTTTCCTACAATGGAAAAAGATGTCCAACTTGCCATAGTGAGTACTTTTTTTTTTGTTTAATGGAGATTGGTTTGTTCATTCCTTTTAGTTTTTCCTACGTTTTAGTTTTCTATCCTATTTATTTCCTAATATGTGAGATTTTATATTGACTTGTTACATAACCTGTACATCCTAATGAAGAAGTATCCTAGTGACTGCCTATATGTGGTTTTATGCATATACATTTTAATAACAATCTTTGTGAACTGAAATCAGTTAAGTTGTCATTCATAGCTAACACATTAATTTCTGAACTATAACGTGCTAGTGGCTCAATATGGTAGGGTCAACTTATATTTAAGAGCTGGCAATATTCCTGAGGCCTGAAAGATTCAGATAGTAAACTCTTCATAATTCTCGACATTTTTATCCTGTAGCCTTTTAGAACAAAGAGAATCCGTTTACTAAAGAAGTAGGAATCCTAAAACACAATCAGAGGGCTCATGATGATTTCATAAAGTTAAATCTCAAGAAACAGATGAGAGAGCTTGTAACTGACCTTTTAATTCAGAGATGAGGGAAAGGACATCTTCATGCTTATGAGAGAAATGTACCTTTTACTGGTTGTGGGTAAGGAAAGTTCTGAGGAAACATAGTGGTATGTCAACAAACATTGCCATCTGTGCCATTTACACTGTTGTAGAGCAAAGCAAAGGAAATATACCATCTTGTTTAACACTTCTTTTTTCACCCCCCCCAGACATCATTGATAATTCTAAGCTCATCACAGAAGAATGTCGGAAAAAGGTAAACAGAAAACTTACTAGCTGTTGGTTTGCTGTACAGATAACTGGTACAGACAACACTGGCTGTGTGTATGTTGAATTACATAGCACCACAAGAAAAGGGATCCAGTCTTTAAAACCCTGAGCTTACTCACTCAAGAAATTGAGTGAGATTGAAAGAAATCCCACCACTAAGAAGTGAATGGAAGTATTTGTATTCTTGATAGTAGCACGTAGTTGATTTTAACAGCATCCGCTTTTTAATTCTTGTATTTACAGGCTATCTCTTTGTTCAAAAAGCATTTCAGATTCCATTGTATCTAAATAATGCAATCAGAATGATTAGATAAATACCAAGAGTTGCTTAATGTATCTGTCTGAAATATCTGATGTTTTTTCCCATCAGTTATTGCAGCTGAAAGAAACATATTATGCCATTGAAATTGATCCAGCTCTCACTATTGAAGAAAAATATCCATATATGGTAGAATGGTAAGAGAAATCTCCCATCTTGAACTAAGATTCAATTTAGCGAGTTTTTAAAAGCAAATTAATAGCAGTAATTAACTATAGTTAATGCATGAACTGAATTATCTCTTTGAGTGTTGTGCAACAGCTGGTTTTGCTTTGCTGCTAATTGAATGCATAAGAATTAACCATACGGGATGCTTTTCATCAGGGATTTAATGAAGGATGAATCTTCTTAAGTCAATTTCAACCCATTTTTGTTTCTGTTCTAGGTACAATAAATCTCATGCACTTCTCATTGAACAAGGCTTACAAAAGGATAAATTTGCAGAAGTTGTGAGGGAATCTGATGTTATGCTGAAGTAAGTTTCTTTTGATTAAATGATACTGGTTTGGAATATTTTCTGTAGATTCTTATTGGGTGTTAGGGGCAGAGGAGAGGAAGCAGACACCAAACAACATTCCTGAGAACACGACACCTTAATCTTGGAACATAGCAACCTCTTCATGCTCCCAGTTCATTGGTATGTTGCAGCTGAATGCCTGCAGTGATCACACAATGTAAGCTAGAGATCTGAAACTGGGGGCTTTTTAGTCCCATCTCTACAAGCTTCGTTTCTGTAGACTCATTCTCTTCAAACTGCACTGGTGATACTTTTTTAACGGATAATGCAGAGATCAACTTTGTTGCTTTGAGAAATGTCCCCTAAAATAGTTTTATCTGGGATAAAAATGCCCCAAAATACCTTTCATATGTTATATTAAGTATTATTCTTCCTCTATGGCTAAAGGCAAGTTTAACAGCCAGCAAAATCCCTGCTTGAAATGGGATGGGGCTCCCATATCTCTTAAAGTTCTCCAAACTTGTTGGTGAATTTTGGATGACTGAAACAGGATGTTAGAACTTCGCTTGTGGAAGTGTTTGTTTATCACACTGTCTAAATTCTTATCTTCCACAAAACAGACAAGCACATGGTCTCTTAACTGTGTAGAAAAAGTGTATGTAGATGACATTCCCTCGTTCCTGGTATAGTATATATAGGTTTGCTTGGGTACTGAAAAGTAGAAACTTTCAGAAAAGAGCCACAATTAATGTTTTCAGGATTTAAAAGTAAAACAAGATGTGCTTTATGGCAATAACCCTACAGAAAGTTAAAACTTAAACAAGAAGGTGAGAAGGAGATGTACAGACTTCTGCTAGAGAGTTCTACTGGTTGTTTGTTTGTTCTGGGGTGTTTGGGGAGGGGACATTGGTTTTAATTCCTTAATAGACATTTTGGGGAAAATAAAACTATACAGACCAAGACCAGACAGCTTGATGCAGCAGTTTCTTGCTAAAACTACATGCCTTGTGTTAGGCTGATGGTTCTTGCTAACCCAAAAAGATGAGGTAAAAGAAGCGAAATGGTCAGGGAGAATTCATTCTCTTTTCCAAAGATGATGTGAATATCTTCTGAAAACTTGGACTTCTCTTGCCTTTCTTTATTGGAGATCTGATTTGTATTTATATTCTGTGTTGCAGAGAAGGATATGAGAACTTCTTTGATAAGCTCAGTGAACATAATGTTCCTGTGTTCATATTTTCTGCTGGGATTGGGGACATTCTTGAGGAAGTTATCCACCAGGCTGGGGTCTACCATCCTAATGTCAAAGTGGTTTCCAATTTCATGGATTTTGATGAAAGTGTATGTATGAAATAACACATTCTTACCAAACATGACTGTTTCTGGTATTTAATAGCTATATATATGTGTGTGTGTATATATATATGTATATACACACACACTACAAGATTAATAGTGTAATGCAACAGATGTAGCTACAGAAAATCAAAATTGCATACTCAGCACTCTCCCAGGCAAAACAGAAGCAGAGGATAACAGTTCAAACACTTTTAGCATGGTGTGACTAAGATACCATTCATTGCCTTGAATGACAACCTCACACTCAGCCCAGTACAGCACCACTCTTCCTCCAGGCAGGAAGAACTGCTGTCTGTTTAGTCATAACAATGCTATTGCAGTGATTACATTATTTAACAGTAATTTATCTTCTTCCTCATTAGATATTACATAGTTCACTGTTAGTTCAACAGTAATACCACCTATTTAATTCTAGATTCTGTCTTGTCTGCATGACACTAGAAATAACTTCAGTGGTTTGTTGGTTTTTTTAAATAGGGAGTATTAAAAGGATTTAAAGGAGAATTGATTCATGTTTACAACAAACATGATGGTGCCTTGAAGAATACAGAATACTTCAAACAACTAAAAGACAACAGTAACATCATACTGCTGGGTGATTCTCAAGGAGACTTGAGTATGGCAGATGGAGTAGCAAATGTTGAACACATCCTTAAGATTGGCTATCTCAACGATAAAGTAAGTAGCCTAATCTAGCCTTGTAAGCATTGAGTGAAACAGTAAACAATGAGTGA
This sequence comes from Agapornis roseicollis, assembly GCA_002631895.1. NCBI lineage: Eukaryota > Metazoa > Chordata > Aves > Psittaciformes > Psittacidae > Agapornis > Agapornis roseicollis. The sequence continues at coordinate 56,245 of NDXB01007082.1, forward strand.
AACAGGTCCGTTACACTAAGCTTCAGGTATCAAACCACATGTTGGCATGACAACATGTTTTGTTGTCATGCACTTCTGTTTGCATTCAGGAGAGAGGAGATTTCAACTTTCTATTTCTCTCAGCTTTTTAGGAAGCTGAGGAAGTTGTTTTTCTTTCAGGTATCTTTATCTGTGAGATCCTGGAATAAACATGAGGTCCTGTATCCTGGAATGCATGCACAGTTATGTCAGGCCACTTCTCCCATGGAATTCACTCATAGGAGCAATACATGGCTCATTTCCTGAATTTGGTGGGAAGACTGGGCAATATTTTAAAGACAAAACCTCTTCATATATAATTAAATATACAACTAAGCAGATCTTTCTCTTTATCCCTTCTGCAATTAGGTAGATGAGCTTTTGGAAAAATATATGGACTCTTACGATATTGTCTTGGTGAAAGATGAATCCCTGGAAGTTGCCAACTCCATCCTACAGAAAATCCTGTAAACTGCAGCCTCAAGTCACTCCATTCCTTCCAGGAGGCAACTGGACAGAAGAGCAGCACATTGGTGCTGTCTGAGATCACTCCTTTACAGAACTGTTTAATTTAAAACTTTTATCTTCATTTTGGTATTTTGAAATACATACGGCATCCATCATCAACTAGAAGCTCCTGTTACTGCTCTTATGCTGTTCTTTGTTGTCTCACACTCCTGTTATAACTAGATTTAAATTGGGATTTATAGATGTGATAAAGCACTCCCAATGGGATAATATGGTTCAGTGTCTTTTAATCAGGCATTTCAGAGGAGCATTTTAGAAACTGTGGCTATTTTGTACCATTGAAGATGTGAACGTTCTGTGACTGAGCAGCGTGCACATTTGTGTTTTCTTCTTTCAAAGAAGAGATTTCGGTCTCAGCTGCACTTTGAGAGATCTTACCCATATGCTACAGACTTTCACACAAGTCTTTCCTACATATATTTTTCATCAGTAAAAATGCTTTATTCACCCAATTCAGGCAAGTGTTTCTTCTTAACAGATTTTTCTATCAGTATGATATATTATATATCTTTACTGGTTCTTTATCCTCTGTGGAATGGGAAGAATGTTTGAAGTTAGTATATCTGAGATTGTGTTTCTCCATCTTTGTAACAACAGATAGTTTCACAAGCTGAGAATCCAGCTATAATCTCAGCCCCTTTTCAGATCTTTTGTGTACTACTCCACTTGTAGCCTGCTGCTTCATATCAAAGCTAGCATGGATCGTCTAAAGGAATTTCTCTTGGAATTCTCAGTGAGTTGCGACAGGCACAGAAAATCAAAACAAAGCTAGATCCTAATCATGGATTTAAGAGCTGACTGAACTCCGTTTTGCACATGGTTTTCTTGCTACCAGCCCCATGCCTCAGAGGCACTTAAGGAATATCTCTCCAAACTGGCTTTGGGTCGTATTTCTACTCTCTGGAAGTTGTAAGCACAGGCATCAATACAACATCTAACTCTTCTAGTTTTGTTCTGCAGGTCCTCTCTGTTTAAACACCTACTGAATCTTCATAGAATCACAGAACAGTTCAGGTTGAAAAGGACTTTAAAGATCACCTCTCCAACCCCCCATATTGAGCAGGGACATCTTCAACTAAGTCAGCCTGCACAGAACCACAAGCCTGGCCTTGAACAATGCAAGGGATGGGGTATCCACCACCTCTTTGGGCAATTTGTGCCAGTGTTTCATCACTCTTGTAAAATATTCCTTCAGGAAGTGTTTCCCCTCTACTGAACACATGACTGTACCTCCCAGCAGCATGTACAGAATGATACAGCTTAATATAGCCACAGCTTCAGAAGCTTACTCTGATCTGTTGCAGGAGAAATTAAAGGTGGTATTGTGACCCTGGTCCTAAGGAGGTCGTGGCTGTATTAGCTCTATTCATTAATAATATAGAGGCAGTCATGTAACTTCCCTAACATACAATATGGTCATTGTTCCCCTTTGCTTTATTTTATACACAGCAGGATCTGTGCTATCTTCCATTCCTTGAGGAATACAAACACAGGAGAGCCTAGATGTACATACTCTCCCACCAAGTAATAGACCTCTCACTAAACAGCCTCTGTCTGTCCAACTTGTGGTCTGTTATCTAAATACTAACATGGTAGCACCAGTCACATTCAGTCCCAATCAAGAGACTGACATCTGTTACAGCCACTGGAACGTTTCCAAGGAGTCAAGATGGGGGTAGTTTCCTTACCCCACCCCTGTCTGCAGCCTTTGCAGTGAACTGAAATTTAACCATCCACATATTCCAAACACATGGCACAGGCATGCACTGTCACAAGCAGAGACTGCTTGAGAGGTGATGTCCTCCTTGTATGCAATCTATGGTCATGTAATTCCTTACTCCTGGCACAGGGACAGCCAGATCCCCACAAGTGGGACCTCAGAAGTCATCCATTTCTGCAGAAAACCACTTGAACCATAAGACAACAAAGGCAAGGACAGTGTCTTGGCTGCCTTTCCTTTAGAGCTGTGACTCAGGCAGCAGCACACTGGAAGAGCTGGAAGCACCCTGGTCATGCCAGTGACAGGAGACAGCAGCAGCTGCCTCAGCCCTGGCCCGCCAAGAGCCTGCCAGTTCTGATGGGAAGCTTGAAAGCAGCAAGAGCTGCCGAGTCAGCAGCACCGAGACAGCTGGTGCTCACTGGTACACACACACACACAACCAAGTGCTGCAGCTGATGTGTGACTGACAGGAACAAGTCACAAGACAACCATCCAAGGAGGGCCTGGATGGCTGTACCACAAATCGGAGGGAAGAAGGAAGCAGCCTTCTGCAGAGTCATCTTCTGCCTTTAGCAGTCTACATTTTGGGTTACAGGCACCTACAGAACTTGTTAGCTGAGCTAACGTCAAGGTTTTAGCAAGGGGAGAGAGTTGGTTCTGGGTTTTAAACAAGCAATCATGCTGGCTCTTTTGTCATAGCTTCCAAATAGAAGTCCAAAAGGCAAAGGCCTCCTGACAAACATCACAGAGCTGGGATGCACTGCTTACTCAACCAGTCTCTGCTTGCAAGGGGCTAATTACCAGGCATTACCCCCAGAGTCTACACTGGGACAAAGTTTTCCATTTACAGGCGGGTTACCTTTGGAATACAGATAACAGTTAAAATGTAGAGCATGTGAGAAGTAGCTGATAGCCACAGCTCCACAGCACAAGATCTGCCAGTAACACACTCTGGCACAAGATCATTCTGGCTACAAGCGTAACAGAGTTCCCCGACTCCCCACAGCATCAATAAGGAGGTGTGAGGCTGGTCTCTGATGGGCAGCTTTTTCGAGAGAACAGGCACCAACACAACCAACCTGAATCAGGAAGTCCAGTTTAAAAAACCAATGTAGTACTGTACAGTTTATCAACGTCCTTTCATCATCCCACTGCCAACCATAACTTGATTTTATGGTAACTAGTGGAAAACATAAGATGCATTTTCAGATATCCCCCACTTCTTCTAAATCCCATCTTTCTGTTACACATCTGTTGGCCAGAAATAAGAACTGATGTATTCAATTCACATTGCCTTCATAAGCAAAATTAACTACAAACAGCATCATCACTGCATCTCCTCCTGAAAATCCAGTCCCTCTAATCGCTAACCAGATTCTGCATTTAGTTTTGGGGAAGAGATATTATTCACAAAATGTCTTCTTCAGTCAAGTTTCTAACCAGAAACATTTTGCAACATTGAAAGCGTATTTAACTTCCGAGTCAACTTAGGAAGAAAGGTATCGGACATTTCCCAGACCATTCTCTTGAAGCCTAAAGAGCCTTATTTAAAGTTTAAAGCAAGGAATAAGCAGCACGGTTAAGTGAATTTATAATTTTTTTTGCCTCTACTCACAGTATCTGTTCTGTCTGTAGCACATGTCCAAGATCAAGTACTGGGGACCTCTACAGGTTTACAGTTTCCTCCTAATCAGTTACACAGCAGAAGCATCTCTGTCCAGTTAGGACAAGAAAAACACACAAAAGAAATATAAATACCTGAATTTCTCTGGGTGCACACCCATGCCCCCTGCCTAGTAAGCCTCTATTAACTCCACAACCGACCTCCACCCTTGATTACAGGCAGCTGGCAACCTAATGGGATCAGGTGCCCATGCTGGGAACCTGGCTACTGCATTACAAGAGCAGCAGCTGCTTGCTGGAGTCTCTCCTTTCCTGAACATCCCTTTCATATGGCTCTTAATGACCTGACAAGAGTTATCATCAAGAGTTACTGAGGTGCTGGAGTAGGGCCAGACAAGGGCAATGGAGTTGGCGCAGGGCTTGGAGCACAAGTGTGATGAGCCAGGAGGGGGCTGCTCTCTGCTCCCAAGGAACAAGGGATGGGGCAAGAGGAAACAGTCTCAAGCTGCACCAGGGGGGAGGTTTAGACTGGAGATGAAGAACAGTTCCTTCCCCAAAGGGTACTCAGGCATTGGAACAGGAACAGATACAACACCCAGGGAGGCTGCTTTCACTAAATTGAGGAATGAAACATTGTTCCTTATAATCCTAGTTTTTAAAGCATTTTTGCTGAAGACTAATAGCAGTATTGCCCATACTCAGGTTTAGCCTGCGGTGTGCAGGGGAGTGCTGCACCAAGGGGTTCTCCTCTCAAACTCCCAGGATGGAGGGGGGAAGGGGAAAGAAAAAAAAGAAATGTTAGCAGTAATAAGTCATCAACGTTTTATTTAACAAAAAGATCAGTAACCCAACATTTAATGGTATCAAAACAAAATATTTCATTGCTCCTTCTGTAACAACTGTATTAAAAACCCCAATACAAAATATTTTCATCCAATTGGAATACCAGGTCTTAAAAAGCAGGTCTCGGGGAACTCCCAACCTGCACATACAGATCAAAAAAGCAAGAGACTAGACACAAAAAGACTCCCCTTCTCCTTGTCCTTGACAGTGTCTCACCAGATGTATATTTGTGCTCTTTACATGCAGTGTACTGAGGGGGATCATACTAAGGGGGTTTGTGTATTTCCTACTCAACAGCCTGCCATGTCTACAGACCTAATGGATCCTTGTCTCAGGAGTACGCCCCATTCCAGCTGCACTCCTAGGGCTCATCCGGTATGGAGGGACAGGCCAGAACCTTTGCACATCCAGAAAGTTCTATACCTTGATTGTGTCACTGTCACTCTGGGTGTTTGCCATGCCAGACTGCTCTGCTCCAGGTCTTTCCTCCTCACTCTAACCATTCCCAATACAGGAGACAGATGTCCAACACAACATCAGTTGTGTCCAGTATTTATGACAGTATTTGGACCCCAGAATAGTAGTATCTGAGATGTAACAAAACTATAAATAAGGTTGCAGCCAGGAAGGTGTGGGCATTGCTGGGGGGAACTGTTTGAACAGGCCAGCCAGAGTTAAGGTTATAAATGAACTACAAGGCAGCTGGTAGCAGACTTTTACTCCATCAGGTGAAAACCCATCACACACATGGGGTACAATTCTAGGCCTGTTTAATTTAATTCACAGCTTATGGAATTCTGCAATGGCATAGCTAGCAGCTGCATGCTCTGCAATTCGCACATCAGATGGCAAATAGTCCTGGGAGTCTGTTCAGTTACTGGAAAGAGAGCTCATGCATTCTGAAAGGAGCTGGGCTCAATGGCTGCCCATTTTACAGGTTATTTTCATGAGGAATGTTTGCTGGTTCATTTTCCTGCACAAATATTTCAGGTACAGAAGGTATCTTAAAATTCTTTTAAAAGCATTCGGGAAGTTTTTTCCCTACCACCCACCCATGCATGCATGCATCCATCCATCAGCCCATCCATCCCAACTGATCCACCCATCCCCCCAAGTCACTGTGTGTTGTTCATTGAGAACATCTAATCTTTAGCATAAAGCCAGCCCCTGTGGCTCAGGTGCAGCCGTATACTCTTACCTGTTGGCACATCCTAACTTGAGGCACTGAACACTTTCTTCAAATAGCCCTAATGATTCCAACTGCAAACCCTTTTCCCATGTAGCAGCCTGCCAGCACAGTGGACAGACAGACACAGGCTATCTGTCTGAGCACTGACCTTTCAGAAACATGCCTGCCCAAACCTCTTCCAGTATGCACGTTCAAACAGTAGCTCAGCTCAGGACTTCGCTTTTTGGTTCTTTACAGTTCATCATGTCCCTCTTTGGCCTCCTGGTCCTTCAACTTGAATTCTTCAGCAGTAACTTTACCATTTCCATCCCGGTCTTGATTGGTGAACATGTTTTTCACAATCTTTTCAAAATCAAACCCAGGAGCTAGTTTTCCTTTACCTGAATCAACTTGAGCTTGAATGTACTCTGAAAACTGAGTGGAGAGAAAGGGCAAGAAAACAGCTCACAGTGAGACAGGCATTTAAAACTGGAAGAGTATTTACAAAAGCAGTACTTACTTGCTGTTGACTGTTAGCATTTTACTAAGTGTGTGTAAAAGTACACACACATAATGCTAACAACCTAAACTGGACTAATTTGGATAGACATGTGAGGTTAAATTACTCTTTGTGGATTTCCTCACTTATTCCAGTGGGTCCTGGACCCCTAACAAGAAAAGCTATTTTTCATAATTTAAGGGGAAAATGAGTTGAACAGTGACACAGAACATGGACAGGGGTGGCTTAATTTCACAGGCCAATGCAAGCAGCTCACACTGTGAAAGAAACATCTGCCTGCGTCTTGCAAGAAACCACACATAATGAAAAAAGAGTGAAACAAGGAAATGAGACTTTAAGTATCAGAACACGATGAGATTTGCTAAAGTCTCTTCAGACATTATGCCTCCATAGTAAGAAAGGTTCCAAGGTTAGTTTTCCCTTAAATTCCTTTTCCTGATATGTATGATGAAGTTATTCAATGTGATGAGACAACATCTGACAGAAGCCATACTGCTGGCTTGCCAAAGACAAGAAGTCCACAGTCAAGCACAACTTCTTCAACTCCTTTGAGCTCTGGCAGCTCTTGTTAAATAAGCTTCAGCCAGAAAAGCTACTCCTGACATTAACTTACACCTCCTAGGCCAAGCACTTCTACCTCCTCAGCTTCTCCCTCTGCTCCTTGCTAGGTGACCAGAAGGGTGTGCCAGCAAGAGTCACATCCAACACCACTCATTCCCTAGGGTGCTAAAAGCACTTTTCTATTCTGCAAGAGCAGAAGTGGAGGCAAACACAAGAGAAGATGGAGAAGGAAGAAAAACAAAGAGGTGGAAGAGAGTGCTAAGGGAAGGGAAAATGAGACTCTGGTTTTACCCCACTGGCTTCTTAAAATGTTCAAAAGCATCTCATGCTGTTCCATAGGGCCCCAGCCCAACCTTTTGAGTGCTGCAGGCAACACTACTCAAGCAAGGAAGGACACAGAACACAATGCCAGAGAAAGCTGAAGAGTTAAGAAGAAACTAAAAAAATACAACTCCTTTCTTAGCCATTCTTGCATTACTTCTTTTTGGTTCTGTCTCTAAGGCTAAATAACCACATTTTAATTGACATGTTGCCTTCCTGTTAACTTGACAACAAACACCATGTCAAAGAAGAGGAGAAGAGGAGGGGAAGAGGAGAGATCCCATTCTTCAACATCTGCAGTGATGGTGTTAGAAGAAAGCATCCTGATGATGGCAGTACAAGAAAATCACTGCAAGTGTTCTCATTGTTTCAGCTTACCTCCTCCAAAAGAACCTCTCCATCATGATTCTGGTCTATTTCTTCAAATAGATTGGGAGAGACTTCCCCATTCCACACAAACATGTACCCTTCTGGCAAGCCAGACACCAGCTCCAGCAGTTCGATGTCGAAAACCAATACAGCACTACCAGGCACTTCTCCTTCTGTCACAACAAATGGCAGAGGGGCATGATCCTCACTTACACTGAAGGATGTATATCCCTTCAATCCATAATTAAATTTCCCTTCCTCCTCCAACAACACTTTCTCTACTGCAATCCCCAAACCCCGTGATCCCAAACCACCAAATCTTCCTGTTCACTTCAGCAGAGGTGACCAAGACATGAAGGAAGCTTTCAGAATAAAACTGCATCCTCTTTTTTGTTTGTTTTTACTTATAAAACTGTAGGAATTAATCCATTTTCCCCTATCTCATCCATACACTGTGTATTGAGGTGCTAGCTGACACTCAGGAGTGCTGCAGCAGCTTGAGATGCTGATAAAGAAAATGGAGGTCATCTCTAACTTCTGCCCAGTAGCAAACAAGCAAGTCTCTTCAGGTACCTGCATAGACACCAAGGCACTAACAACCACCCAACATTTCAGACCATGTGTAGCAAATGTAATCTGAATGATGGCAAATACCTGTGACAGGTATTTAACACAGCAGACTTCTTCTGTTATGAGACTTTCAATTTATTACATAGAACTATGGAATTTTATGTAATAATATATATAATACTCATACTTTTTCATGGAATACAGGTACAAGTGAAAATGCTTCCGTATTTCTTATCACAAATTAATTCTCCATTAAGCCTGGCGCATAATGCCTGACAGTCTTTATAAAACACAAACTCTTCTGGAGCTATTCAGAGAACACAGCAACTCCTGCAATTGTTTCCATACACAAGATAGTTTGTTGGTGATCTCCTGACTCCCTTGAGTCTTTTAACTCAGAGGACCAGTAGCAACCACACATCTTGGGATATGAAAGTTCTTGTCACTTCTATATTCTTTTTATCACTGTTGGCCCTGTCATTAAAAAATGGATCAGTTTCAATGCTCTAAACCAGAGCAAACTGCCTTAAGCATTTTGGTGTTGGTGTTTCAACAGCACTGATCCCATTTCACATCTCACATTTGACTTAAGTAGTTTCTGAGGTTTGATTTTTTTCTTTGAATTTTTTATCATATCAGTGCAGAACAGGCCCCTTCAGTTTTGTTTCCTGCATGTGGCATATCCAGGCATGAGCATCCAATTCCCTATCACAGAGAGTAAGCATTTACCTCCTTCTGCAATAGAGGGCCTGGATCATGCGTTAACAGAGCAACATTACTGGGGCGTGTGTTCCCTTTTGTACTGGGATGGGCTATGGACTATAGGAACAGTACAACTTAAAACACAGCACAGACTGTATGTTCATTTCATTCGTGAATGGAGGAGGAATCCTAAAGTAATAACATGAAAAATCTCTTAAAAAAATCCCATTAAGGAACTCACCCTAAAGCACAGTAAATAACAAACCTTGTGTACTTATGTTTCAGTTACTAAAGAGATCCTAAGTGGATATGCATTAGGATTCACTCACTTACCAACTCCATCTTCTCCGTACCCAAGATGAGGTGGAATAACGACAGTTCGACGCTCCCCAACACACATGTCTTGCAGGCCCATGTCCATCCCCACCACCACCTGCCCAGATCCCAGAACTATGTTGTAGGTCTTGCCAAGGCTGTGTCTGGAGAGGAAGGGAAGAAGAATTATAAAAGCCCTCAACATACAATAGAGGATTTCTGTTGTTCCAAATTACCACAGAAATAGCAGGTTCTAGTTAGTGTCCTGCCATTACCAAAAATTAACTACATGCCCAATGCTCTGTTCTACCAAGCAGTTACCTGAAGTTGTTCCCAAGGTACCAAGTTATGGCCAACACCAAACAGAAGCATCCCTGCTGCTGACAGGTCCTCTGATACTAACGCGATAGGCTTCTTAAATGAAACCCAATTAAAATCATTAATCCTGCCAACTAAACCCCCAAGGTATTTTATCTCAAAACGAAGCTTTTGCCTTTCACATATTTTTAACTAATTAAGTTGGACTTTTTAGCAGATGTCCAAATTCCAGAGGTACGTTTGTCCTAGAACTACCAGCCCATGAGGATCAGGGTGCATTCACATGGATCAGTTGGCCTGTAATAAAATCAGCCACTACAGCACAGCAATCACTGAACCAACACAGCATGGAAGTATCTCACATACTACTACTGCTATTTAACCACGCTATATATTGAATTTCACCTTGCTGCTGGTGGCTTATTTCTAAAATTAGAAATTATCACAAGTTAAAGTGATTCTAAAAACAGAGCCTGCAGTGTTAAGACTTTTTACATGCGCCATGTCACAAGAGCAGGACCTAGATTTAGGTTAGACATTAGGCAGAAGCTCTTTCCTGTGAGGGTGCTGAGGCGCTGGCACAGGGTGCCCAGAGAAGCTGTGGCTGCCCCATGCCTGGCAGTGCTCAAGGCCAGGTTGGACAGGGCTTGGAGCAACCTGCTCTAGTGGCAGGGGATTAGAACTGGATGAGCCATCAACCTTCCAACCTGAACTATCCTGTGACTTTATGATTCTGTGACCCTTTCTTCTGTCAGTCTCCTTTGGTTATCTGGGCTGGCTATACCACCACAGGATATGCTGGTACCCAAGTATTATTTGGAAATGAAACAATTCTGTGGTTTTGAGGTCAGCCTTAAAATTAGGAACACAAGATACATGATCTTTGGTTCTCTATAAACTGCTTAGAATAAGACAGTCTCCACAGCCCTTACGTCCTGATACAAAATGAGCATTCCTGCCATATAAATGGTGTTTTGATTTCAAACATGTTCCTTGCATACATACTCGCCTACAGCATCACATTAAGAGTTTCAATGTCAACCAGCTTTTCAGCTCTGCAAGCTATGGTGTACACTGTGAAAACTACAAGCTGCTTCCTATATTAATTATAACCTGTTTAAGAATAGCTTTTCCCAACTTCCCTTCCAAGAACAAATCTTCCAAATTAAATAATGATCACTTGCACCACCCGAAAGAAGAAGGTGGGGAAAAAAAGCTAGCAGAAGCGTTCTTGTAGCTGCAGCAACCAGTGCCATGGGCTCACTTCAGTTCTATATGAGACAGACTGGAGAAGTCTCTTACTTCCCTGCTGTCAACAGGAAGGAGGAAATGATCATTACTATCATGATCAGGCTCTTTGGCAGTTTCTCCATGCTAGCACCACAACACTACAATAAAGGAAAACTAGCACCCATGTGCAGTCCAGATGTGACGGGTGACTGTTGACTATATACCACACTCAAGACGGCTTTAACAAGCCCTACACCATATACACCTACCAGACATCTCTTGGGAGCACTGAACCCACACAGAGAGCAACTCCTGCACAAGAAACTGAACACACTCAGGTAGTTCATTCATGCTGAAAGCAGTGTCATTCTAGTAGGACTGGCACAGGCACCTGAACTGCCACACAGACATCACTCCACTTGTAGTATCTATGTTCTTCTTCAACACACTCCTACATCTTCCTTGCTCCCAGTTTTCTCATTATGCTATGGAATCATATAATCATAGAATCAATGGGGTTGGAAAAGGCCTTTATATGATCAAGTCCAACCATTCCACAGCACTGCCAAGGCCACCACTAACCCATGGCACTGAGGGCCTCACCTACATGGTGTGTAAACACTTCCAGGGACTGTAACTCCAGCACTGCCCTGGGCAGCCTGTTCCAATGCCTGAGCACCCTCTGGGGAAGGAACTGTTCCTCATCTCCATCCAAACCTCCCCTGGTGCAGCTTGAGGCTGTCATTTGTTCCTTGGGAGCAGAGAGTAGCCCCCATCCTGGCTCCATCCTCCCGTCAGGCAGTTGAGAGTGATAGGGTCCTCCTGGAGTCTTCTCTTCTCCAGACTAAACCCCCCAGGTCCCTCAGCCACTCCTCATCACACTTGTGCTCCAGGCCCTGCATCAGCTGCCAGGGATATTCTCTTTACCACGGATACACTTACGTTGAGTCTAGCAAAGTACCATCCAGGAGAGAAGCATTGTAGTGATACTTCAAGTAATCCCCCTTCTTACTCAGGACGGTGCAGTTGGAAGGTTTATAGTTCACAGTAATGCTGACTGAATCTGAGGGGTTGTGGAAGTCAACCACGTGGATGTCAAAGACCAGCACTGCAGATCCTGGAATCTTCCCTAAATAGAAATAAAATCAGGCAAGTAGAGAAAGAAACAGTACCCAAACAGGCTTATGATGGCCAGGGTCTGCATCCTGCAGGAATATGTATTCCCACTGCTGTTCTCATTCAGAATTAAAGGATTATGTCTCCTCTGTGTGCAGCTAATGCAAGCTGTATCCAGTGAAGGAGAAGCAGTGGAAAAGCACTAAAACCTCAGTTCAATGGTGAAGGAAAAAAATTGCATTACTCTGAATTTGAAAAATATGCTGAAATGAAGCAACAACCAGGTATTTCCTATGACCGTCCCAAAGAACTGATTCGTGTTCCATGTACCAATTCATTACTGAGCATCAAAATTCCCGTAGGATTTCGCATACTCCAAGGAATGCCATCACATCTAAAAGGTGACGTTTCCTTACAACATCTTGACAGCAAAGCAACTTCTCCCAGGACAATGTGCAACTGCATTACCAGGACTAACGAGACACATCCTGACCCAGGAATGGGGATTGTTGGTAAAGGAGTCTGATTCCCAAATCAATGGCATAGAATTTGCAGTCCCAAAGGAGAGGCCTTTTTTCTAAGTCATTTTTCCCAAGTAACATCCCAGGAGATACCTTTTGAAACACCAGCCTTAGGTCTGTGATTGGTGTGAAGGGTTACCACTTTCAACCTCTCACACCAATCTTTGCAGGTACTAATGAGTTTTCCCACAGGAATGTTAACTGTATGTTACACGCACACTTCACTGTTACATTCATCCACCCTTTACAGGTTTAGGAATCCACAAAACCTGTGTCTATGGAAAGGATGGCGATGAAGCCAGAGCTTGGGCAGACATACAGGAAGGAAGGAAGGAAGATCTCACCCTGCAGAGCTGCTGGAACCCAAGTGCCAGTCTGTCTGACCCACTTGTCATCCAAATGAGTTCAGGTCACCAATGACACGTGAGGTTGTTCTGCATTCTTCCTGTCCTATTAGTTAATTAAACTCATTTGGCAAATCCTGGGTGTAACCCTGTCAGCTTTATGCCCACAAAATAACAACCTAGGTCTTTAAATGCCAAAAAAAAACCGGAACTACATACAAATGCACTCAACAATAAGGGAAACATTAATTACAGAAGACTCAAATGAAAAGTGAAGCTCACCTCTTCCTTCTTCTCCATATCCAAGGTGAGGGGGGATGATTATTCTCCTTTTTTCACCAGTGCACACACCAAGCAAACCTTCATCCATTCCAGCAATGACATAACCTTGCCCAACATAGGTGTCATAGGTGCGATTCCGCAAGTAGCTATGGGAAATGCATGTTAGCAGTGTCAGGTGTGCTCCAGCAAACCCAAAACCTTGCAGCAGGTTTGCAACACAGTTCTGAAAGCAGTTCAGGTCAGTAATTAGCACCTAAGAAGCACAATGCAATCACCATGTTCAATGAATCTAGGCCACCAGGTTTCATCAGTCAGTGACGTGTGCATCACTCGCTAACTGGCACTGGGAACCTGGCTAGGAAACAGCTTATCTGCAAACACATTCCTACTCTACCTTGAAAGAAAATCTCACCTGTTTCTGTATTTTAGATTAAACCATGTTTTGGTAAGTAACTGAAAAAATCAGTTTTTTTATTTAAGTTTGCCTCTGCTCTAACTCTACTTTAGTAAATGCTTATCAACTAGATGTAGTTTATGTTCATTTCCACAAGACACCCCTCAGACTACCAATTTTGCAACCACAGCTATGTAGTACAACTACTACAAGAAGAAGGTGGGATGCACATCATTAAAATGAGTCACACCAACAAAACACTATCAATATTATCCCTCCCTCCCAACTATGCCCATCGCTTCTGTGTAGGCTGAAGGATCTGCTTCAACACCTAATGACAGAAATAAAACAAGCCTATGACAAATGAGGTTTGTTACAAGGATGGCCTGTCTTCTGCCTTTCTTCAAGGCATGATACATGAAGGCATAGCCCAAGGAAGGGAAGGCAGAAAGGTTTTAATTCATCTTTACAAGGTAACTCTGAAGAACAGGAAGACCAGGACAGACCCTGATGTAATTCAACTGCTCTGACTCCAGACAGCCCTGGCTCAGCTGCCCAGGGGCAGTTCTCCCGCTCACTGTTGCAGATAGAAAAAACACAGCAGCTGTAGCAGTCCTAAACACTCTTCCATGAGTTTATTTTGTAAAACAATTTACAATGGCTCATCTTCAACTCTTTTTGGCTACTTGTGCCAACTGTTCTGAAAGCTAGAGTGGAAAGTAAAGTACTGCTCATTGAAGAGCAAACAAAAGTGACAGGAAGCTACAAGGGTATTTCATCATATAATTCTGTACACAAGTCTCACATGCCCACAGAGCTTTGAGTTTGACACAACAGCAATCCCTCTTCCTTTATCACAGAAACCCCATCACTGAGTTCAGTCCTGAAAGATACCAGCCTTCAAAATGCAGTTTTCAAGTGCAACTGGGAAGAGTAACCTCAAATGAGACACTAGCATGCTGACTCACAGTTTTCAGGACGTACAATGGGAATCATATGGATCTGCTCTCTCTTCAGAAGTATCACCTATTTGACAAATAAGCTCTATGGGGCAGAGTCTTCAGGCACGTGTCTGAAGCATATATAGCTTCACGAGGTGGATCACCACCTCTAGATGGCGTCTGTGATACTGTCATAACACAAAGAGGTCTTTGTCTTCCTTCCCATACTGAGTTTTCTTTGAGGCTTTTAAGACTCCAATTACACTTAACAATTGCAAAAAGGAAGGAAAAGCAAATAACTGGATATGTTATGGACAAAACAGACAAGTCAAATTGCAAATGGGATCTGAAGGGCTGAACCATCTGGTTACCTGGAATCAAACAGTGTGCCATCCAAGAGTGTGCCATTGTAATGGTACCGGAGGAAGTCTCCTGCCTGGCTCCTCCGCTCACAAGACTCAGGCACCTGCTGGTTCTCAATAGCAATGCCATCTTTGGGGTTATGGAGGTCTAGCAAAGCCACATCAAAGACAAGAGAAGCTTGGCCAGGAATCTCCTTACCTACAGAAGTGTTGGAGCAGAAAACCGGTAAGAAACAGCAGAAGTAACCTACTGCTGAGTATCAAGCACCTCCCCTCCCAAAATAAATCAGCATAATGTGCTTCTAGTCAGTCATTTTCAGTGGGTCTGTCACTCAGCTCTTCAACTCAATTATTTTCTTCTGTTCCTACTGTTTCCATCATGTTAATATCAAAACAGGAGACCACATGATGGAGTTGAAGAAGGGTAAATTGAGTATCGCCGTGGAAAAGTACCTTTCCATCAATACACAAATTACAGCATGGGTTGCTTTGACTGAGAACCATTACGATCAAAACCCAGCTGCACACAGGTTTTGTTATCCATGGAAATGGCTATCACAGTTAACACTAATGAATTAATGGAAGGGGTATGAAACCTTGGATCCACAGACATATCCTTAAATATTTGAGCAGAGAAAGAATTTAAGGATGAGTTCCAAACTATACCTAACTGTTCCCTCATTTAACATGGGGACCTCTGTGCATGACCTGCAGGCTGCACACAGCCTCATAGGACAATTAATCCATCTTGCAGATTATATTCTCTGAATGAAATAAAATTTCAGTATATAAAGATTACAATTTTATCAAAAAAAAAAAAAAAAAAAAAAAAACCTTGTACTTTCTAACCAGTCCAATCCTGCATATAACACATTTTGAACCTCTCTCTCCCCCACTTTTTTCCATCTGTCTGGAATCAGTAATAATGCTGCCTGTAAAGTTAAAATACACAAAGTACAAGTTTGTCTTAAAATATGAATTACTTAGATTAAAAAATAACTGTTACCATCTCCTTCTTCTCCATATGCCAGGAAAGGTGGTATTGTGATAATGCGTTTTTCTCCTACGCACATTCCCAAGAGACCCTGGTCCATACCAGGAATCAGCCACCCAATTCCCACATAAGTATCGTAAGTCCGCATCCGATTATGACTAAAAAAGAAACAAGAAAACAAAAACACAAACAAAACATAACTAAATGTTAGACAGCCCCAGGAAAGAACAGCATTAATCTTTAAAAGCCCTATGCTATGCACAGTATCACCAGCAGTGTGCCCTGGTAGCCAAGGACAACAGCATCCTGGCTTGTACCAGCAGTGACCTCGAGCTGCACCAGGGAAGGTTTAGACTGGACAGTAGGAACATCTTCACAGAGAGGGTAATCAGGCCCTGGAACAGGCTGCCCAGGGCAGTGCTGGAGTCACCATCCCTGGAAGCAAGCACACACCATGTAGACAAAGCCCTCAGTGACATGGGTTAGTGGTGGCCTTGGCAGTGCTGGGGGAACGGTTGGACTTGATGATCCTAAAGGTCTTTTCCAATCCTTGTTGATTCTATGATATAACTCACAAGTTGCTGCTCCAAAAATACTGCTCCTTGACTTACCAAGGGCTGGCTGGGCAGTGTTTTCCAGAGTGCTTAGCTATTTCAGGAACCTAGCAGAGGTTTTGAAAAGTGGCTCACAAACCTAATAGCAGCTGCTATTACAGCATTATCTTCCACCAAACTTCAATGAAGTCCACATCCTGCAAACTTAAAATCTTAGCATAAAAGTTTTAGTAGTTCAGTTTCATTACAAACTTTGCTCAGTTTATAAAGCTCGTTTCTAACTTGCACAGCTATGCTGAAGTGGCTACAGAAATTTTGAGCTGGCTGCAATAAAAAGTGATCTGGGTTTGTAATGCCCATGAAAAAAAAATGGACTGTTTTACTGATCTGAGTCAGTATCTCTGTCCTATAGTCCCCAAATAAGTTACTGACACTCAGATGATGCTAGCTTTAATTTCCTATGTTTCTCAGCAATTAGCATTAGTTGTTATACCAGTGAAGGGGGAAGAAATGATGGGTTCAAGTGACATGAGATATCTATTAAAATACACAGACACACAGCCCAGCTGCATACCTTGAATCAAACAGGGTGCCATCTAGGAATGTTCCATTGTAATGGTATCGTACAAAGTCAGACACCTGGACTGTTCGAGGACACTTCTCAGGTTTGAAGTAAGTCTGAACCTGCACTTCATCCTCCAAGTTCCAAAGATCTATCAGAAGCACATCAAAATGGAGCACAGCATTGGGGGGTATCACACCAGCTGCAAAAGCAAAACAACACAATCAGTTTCATTTTCCTTTTCCCAGGGGAAAAAGGGAACAAATCCATGCATATCCTAAAAAAGCAGGCACAGTATACACCTTTCTCCTTGTAATGCCTATATCCCCCTGGCCCCTTGTTGCAGCTGCTTACGGCAGGGGGTATCTGGCAACATGAACTGTTACCAAACACGTCCATCAGGCAAACTGATCTTGATTTAGCATTTGTTGACTGTCTGTAGAGCAAGGCTGCTTATGGCACTGACAAGACCTTGTGCAGTACTGCCACGACAAACCACAATAAGTATTTAACAGCAAGGCAGATATAAATAAATAGCGAACTTTGGTAGCAAGCTTCGTTTGCTGAAGGTCCTTTAGAATCAACAGCTCACAGAAGGAGCCTGGTGAGATTAGCCAGGCTTAACAAACACCCCTGAGCAGGGGAAAACCTCTCTGAAATTCACTACTTGCCATTTCTATTCTTCTGTGTCCTCATCCTCTATCTGCTCTGCTGAATTCCCTGCACAATCAACTCCCTGCTGGCCCAGTGCTGTACTTACAGACACCTTCACTTCCATAGGCAAGCTTGGGGGGGATCTTCACGAAGCGCCGCTCGTTCACACACATGCCAACCAGAGCTTGGTCCATCCCAGCAATAAGTTGACCTTTTCCCACAAATACATTGAATGTGGATCCTCTGTCATAGCTAAAGAGTGAAAGGAGAGCAAAAACATTAGTAGTTCATTATGGGCTTTGAGCAACCTGGTCTAGTGAAAGGTATCCCTGCCTGTGGCAAGGGGTTGGAGCTGGATGAGCACTAAGGTCCCTTCCAACATAAACCTTTCTACCATTCCACCACTTTGGTGAGTAACACCACAAATTATACCAGCTCGACCAGCTTTATTATCTGAGACATCATGGTCAGGGATTTCCTGTGGGAGAAGAGAGAAAGAGAAAAGATGCCTTTTTGAGTCCTAGTTCTGAAGCTGGTCAGTGGTTGGTTATTTTCTCCAGCTGGTTACTTATTTTTCTCCCCCACATTCCCAGCTCTCACTTAAGGCATAGAGACATGCTTTAAGCAACAACTTTGATCAAGAATCAAGACACACGAACATTTTAAAGGTAAAAGCAGTGATGCTTAAATGATTGCTTCTCAGAGAGGCTGGAGAACACCAGCATTGCCACAGCAGAACGCTAACATCAGCTTACATGGTTTAGTTGATCACCTTAACCCTGCACAATGATCCCACTTGGCTGTGCCTGAATTTCTGCTGCTATTTGACATTCTGAAGCAATGTATAAACATACAGCAGGAAATATTTCAAAAGCTTCATGCCTATTCTTAAGCCTTTGCTGCTCCCATTTTCTCAGATTCCTTTTATAATTGAAAGGACTTTATTTTAGTTCTCAGAGAAAGGCAGCCCTGAAAAAAAATAAGTAAATACAAAAGAAATGCTTGTGCCTCTTTTCCTGCTGAAACACACTGGAAAGCAGCCAGGAGAGAGATATTGCTAGGGAAATGATGTCAAACTTTCCTTCCAGGCCCATACACATCACTTCCACAACACACTGAGCCTCCCAACAGTCCCAGAGCGTCAAATCCCTCAAGTACCTCTCACTGAGTGACCTCTCTGTTTGCTCCATCATTTTTTTCATCTGGCAACCATTTCCCTTAGAACAGACAACCCTCTATACAGAGCACCATATACAGAGTGCTCACTTTTGGTTGCACAAATATCCCTATTCCCAGGCAAGGGTGGAAAATATTTAAATTAGCTCCTGCCAAATCCTGTTATACACACAAAAACATAATGAAGGTGTTAAGACCAGTAACAGGTTCAAAAAAACAAGATATAAACCTACAGTCAAGAAGGCATTGATGCTAAGCAGAGAACTGAGCAAAGCAGTGAACAGATCATGCAGCTCTGCAGGAGTGACTGCAGATTCCTTAAAAGTAAGCAAAATTATTAGTTTCTGTTAGTGGAAATTCCCAAATTAAGAGCAGATGACTGGGCAAGTCAGTTCAGACCTGAAACTGCAGATCATTTTATGGCCACGGAAACAGAAGTGCAAATACTGATGGGGAGGAAAAAATAATCAGGCACACAATAAACATAAAGAATAAATTATAATAATAAAAAAATATATGATTATAAAATATAAACTAAGACTCTGTCAACAGCCTGGTAGGAAGAAAAGCAGGATGACCACCTCTGCTTGGAAATACAGGAAAAGAGTCTTAAACTGAAAGAATATTTTCAGTAGCTGAGGAAGAAACAAAGTAAAACTGCCCTTAGTTCAACACCCGGAGTGTTTTCTAGGCCAATTTCATAGCAGTGTTTGACTGAACTGATGCTGGTAATCACTTTCAGGAACTTAAAACCCCAATCAACAGGTAGCAATACAGACAAGTAGAAAAATGAGCTTTTCAATAGGTCAATTTTAGTATACATTGACTGTATGCATGGAACACTAAATATTTTATGACAAATACTCAAAAATATTTCTTCCATTAACGTACAGAACATAAACCCCTCCTCATTTTCCACTGTCTTAACAGGACAGGTCACTGTCATTGATATTAAAAACAGACCACAGTTAGTGAATAACAAAAACCTATGTCAATGTGAGAGAAAACAATATGTGCTGAACAAACCTGACTTTCTGCACCCTCTTGAAACAAAGGCGGACATACAGACACTCAAACTATCACTGATGTTATTGGTTTACCGATATTTAGAGGACAGAAAGGGATCAATGCTGTGCAGTTGTGCACAGCCTGCTCCTGTCCCAAATGACAAGGAACTTGGTCTTAAATAAAAACCAACACCTGGGAAGACCCTCCAGGCGCACTGCCTGGGTGCAGGAATGTGCTGGTCCAGCTCAACCCACAGTAAGCCAAAGTGTGTATCTGCAGAGAGCAAAAGCACATTTCTCAGCACTCGGCTGGTTTCCCACTTGCCACATCTTTGTAAAATGAGCCGTGAGGATGCTGCCTCTGTGTGTGTCTGTCCTCACATCTGCAAGCAAGGATGATTCTCCAAGAGTCTCACTTGCCAATGAGTTCACTGTCCTCGCTATGCCTCGTCACTGAAGCTGCACCAACTCCAGCTACTGCACCCAAAATGTTACAGGGAGAAGCCCTGGCACTTCCAGCCAATTCAGCTCCAGAGGAAGAGCTGAGCTTGCACTGAAGGACAGTTACTTCCCTAAGGCAGCAGATTTCTCCTTGAAGCACAAGGAAGATTACCAGGATTACTGAAAAGACATTTTGTTTTTTCTTTCTGATCAGTGGTAATGAATGAAACAGGAAAAAAAAAAAATAAGCTATGGGCAGCATCAACATTCTTCACAAGCTCCTGATCCGACTGTTTAGGCTGTCTGATCCTAAAATAACAGCAGGAAAGCAGCCAGGTTCTTCACTGTACATAGGTCAACCTACCCAAAACCTTTTATGTAAGCACAGCCTGATAACTCTAATATTTCTGGCAATGATAATGATTCAGAAATGCCTGTATTCCAGAAGGTTTGAGCCAGGAGAACACATAGGAAACATACAGAAAGAAACGGGCAGGGTACTGTGAGAGCCTCCAATATCGTATGTGCTCCTGTTTACCAGGCTAACCTAGTATCTTTACAGCCTCCTCTCTTGGAGCATAAAGCTTCTGGTGGATGCATTGGAGAAGCAACTGGAAGAATGCAGTGGGGATCCGTCCGGGCATGCAAACCACTGGGAACCGGACCCAGCCTCCACAGAGCTCTCTCTCATCCCCAGTGCCCTGCAATCACACCCCAGCTCTTCACCCTTTCACATTCCAGCGACACCTTCCCATGGGAGCTCTCTGTTCTCGCCCGCACCGCGCTGCACAGCTTGCCGCTGACCTGCTTCCAACTGCTTACCCCCAAAGTGCCCACGGGCCACAGCTGGGATGAGCTGAACCGAACCTTTACCGCAGCATCCATCCTCAACAACACCCTCAGGGGACCGAGCTGCTCCCTCCCCTGATCTCCCCGAGAGCACCCTCGCAGGAACCCAACCCTGAGGGGGCTGCCGGCCAGACCTGGAGTCGAAGCGGGTGCCGTCAGGGAAGGAGCCGAGGTAGTGGTAGCGCACGAAGTCTCCGGGCCGCACGGCCCGCGGGCAGCTCTCGGGCACGAAGCGCCGCTCTACGCGGAGCTCGGCGCCGTCCGGGGGCGGCTGTGCGGCGGGAACCGGCGGCGCCTGGCAGGCAGCCCAGCTCACCAGCACGGCCGGCAGTACCAGCAGGGCCCCGCAGCACCGGCCCCGCCGCCGCACAGCCGCCGGCCCCGCCATGGAGCGCTGCAAGCGGGCAGCGCACAGCGCGCACGGCGCAGGGAGGCAGGGAGACGCGGAGAAAGGGGGAGAAGCAGGGAGCCCGCCCGCCCTTCCCGGTCCGCCTGCTCCTCCTCCTGCCGCTGAGAACTTGCAGACGTGGATGGAGCGCTCCCACCCGAGACGGGGAGGAGGTGCCTCGGAGCCAGCTCCCCACACGCCGCCGCGATCTCTCCTTTGGCCGTCCGTCCATCCCACCGGCTGCCGGTGCGACGTGGCGCTGCCCCCGGGCCGCCCTCCCGGCCTGTCCTGGTCCTCCCCTTCCCTCCGCACACATGCAGAAGCTCTTCAGCCTGGGAGGGAGCGAAGGCACCAGGGAGGTTTTGTGCTGGTCCTGTACCGGGGCACACGCGGTTTGGGATAGCTGTAGGTTTAAAAATCCCATCGCAAATGTGTTATTTTTAAATCACAGCTCCAAAGGTAACAAAGTGGTATAGACATCTGCTGCTCCGTGAGCACCTGTCACAGGTATTTGCAACAGCCTGTCAGAGAAAGTGAGAAAAAGAGGTGGAGAAAGTGACCTGAGAAGCATGCAGTGAGGCACCAACATCCATGAGGCATCACAGCCCCAGCCAGCCAGCTCTCTCCCCTTCTCCATTTTGACCTTGGTGAGGAGGAACTTGGATTTGTTGTCCCCTGGAAGTGGTCAAGGCCAGGTTGGATGGGGCTTGGAGCAACCTGCTCTAGTGGAAGGTGTCCCTGACCATGGCAGAGGGTTGGGACTGGATGAGTTTAAGGTCCCTTCCAACACAAACCAGTCTGGGATTCTATGATAAGATCCTGTTATTCATAAATTATAAAAAAAGCATAAACTCCACTGAGGCAGACCACTTGCAACAAGAAACCATTGAGGGTGTGGTGCAGCGATCGATGCCTGAGCATCCTGTCCCACAAGCCCAGCTCCCCATTCTTTGCAGAGCCACTAGCACACTAACTCACTCTATCACCCTGCAGCAGAAGGGATGCAGCCAATCAAAGTGTTTTTAAAGTGCTTTCATAAACACTCTTGTGTAACACTGATGTATTGCTAGGAGATGGTGGCTGCTCTATGACCTAACCAGTGAAAAAAGTTGGCAACTCAGGCAGCTATTTGAAGATAACCAGATTTGCTGCTACAGATCCAACAACAGTCATGCTGCAGGTCCCAGATCAGCCCTGCAAGGCGTTCTTTAAACAAGACATGTAGATTGTCTGGCAGTTGCCTAGATCGAAATAGCTTTTTTTTTTTTTTTTGATGTTAGTTTGTATGGACAACCTCTATTCTCTTAAGGAGAACACACACAGGTCACAACTGAAATGTTGATACAACCAACACAAAGCTTGCCCTGCATCTGGCACTTCTTTTTGCCAGGTGGTGACACAGCCTTTGGGTTTTGCACATTTATTTAGAAATTCTACATTTTCAAAACAATTCCTTGGACTCTTTAATATTTATACAGTTTTGTACTCAACTTTGTGCTGGGCTGCATAAAATGGAGTGTGGCCATCAGGCTGAGGGAGGGGATTCTCCCCCCTACTCTGCTCTGGTGAGACCACCCTGCAGTCCTGAGTCCAGCTCTGAGGCGCAACACAAGAGGGACATGGAGCTGTTGGAGCAAGTCCAAAGGAGGCCATGGAGTTGCTGCAAGGGCTGGATCTCCTGGCCGGAGCCAGGCTAAGAAAGCTGAGCTGGTTCAGCCTGGAGAAGTCTTCTTAAGGGAAGGCCTTACAGCAGCTTCAGTGCCTAAAGGGGCTACAAGAAAACTGGAGAAGGGCTTTTTTAAAGGTCATTCAGTGACACAACAAGGGAGCATAGCTTAGTTTGAACACTAACCTGGCTGCCCAGGAAGCATTTTGGAGATGCTGATCACTATTGGATCGCCTGTTCTTTAGTCAGCCCAAAACACAGCAATGACTAATAGTGTGAGCAGGGAGACACGCCTAACGCTTCTAGAGAAGCCAGCTCTGGATACCACTAGTGTGTAACCTGAGGTGCTGTTCTGCTCCTTGGAATGTGCTTGAAGCCAAGTGCCAGGCAGTCATGATGTAAATTACAGTGTTTGCCACACATTCGGTTACATCAACATAGAAGAGGTTGTGACTAGTGAAATATTCTGCTGAGTAGCCGGTGGACTTACCCAGTGCTTAACCACTAACTGTTCTCAATTACCCATCACACAGCTAAGATTACAGGCCTGAAGGTTCAGTCCCTGGATGCCTCAAGTGAGTACTGTGTTTTGATATGGAGGTTCTGTAAAAAGATTGCATAACCAACGAGGAAAATATAGAGTGGATCTGGGATATTTTCTAAGTACTCTCTCAATTACAGATCAAGAAAAACAGAAGTCCTTTTTTTCTTAGAAGGAACATGTCAAATGCTGCAGCTTGTTGGTACCTTGAAGCGATGGCAGGTAAATTTAGAGGTGTCCTGGGTTCAGCAGTTGCAGTCAGTTTTTCTTCTCTTTAGTAGCTGTGTTTTGACTTAGCCCAGGAACAAGGCTGATAAGGCCGATGTTTTTGGTTGTTGCTGAACGATGTTTGCCCTGACCAAGGACTTTGTGAGCCTCATGCTCTGCCGGGGAGGAGAGGAAGCTGGGAGGAAGGAGGGACAGGACTGTACTGACAGGACCAAACTGACCAAAGAGGTATTCCATACCATAGCACGTCATGCCTAGGATGTAACTGGGAGTGATCTGGAAGGCCTAGCTCTCAGGGTGGTTGGAAGAGGTGGTCGGTCAGCACTCGGTTGGTGGGGTGTTGTGAGTTATCTGTCGGTGGTTGATGGGATGCTGTATTCTTTTCCTTTATCATTATTATTATTGGTGGCAGCAGCAGTGATTTGTGTTATACCTTAGTTACTAAACTGTTCTTATCTCAACCTGTGGAAGTTGCATTCTTTTGATTCTCCCCCCATCTCTCTGGAAGCAGGGGAGGGCAAGAAGGGGGGTTGAGTGAGTGAACGAGCTGCGTGGTTGGTTGGGTTTAAACCACGACAAGAGGAAACTCAGATTCCTGTTCATGGCAGGGAGTTGGAACTAGATGATCTTAACGTCCTTTCCAACCCTAACTATTCTATGATTCTAGAAGTAAAAAAGTAAGAGCAATGAGAAACACAGCTTGAGTAGGTATAAAATTCAATTTAAAAAAAAAATGCCAGTTTGCTTCTAGTCAGTATGTGATGTTCAGTATGTGGCTGTATAATCTACAGGGACTATGAATTACTTTTATCCTCTGCAGCTTTCCACAGCTGCTCACCTCAGTATGTGCTCTCTTTCAAACTACTAAGAAATTTCCTAGAGAACAGTTTTGGGTTACAACTAATGTGAAAGAACCATTGTGCTCTCTCTCTGCTGAGCTGAA
The DNA here is from genome assembly GCA_002631895.1 of Agapornis roseicollis. Lineage (NCBI taxonomy): Eukaryota > Metazoa > Chordata > Aves > Psittaciformes > Psittacidae > Agapornis > Agapornis roseicollis. Next base: position 81,014 of record NDXB01007082.1, read on the forward strand.
TTCCAACTCAGGAAAAGGAAAGCCCCAGTTATAACTCAAAGCTAATTTCTCCTAAACATCTGTAAAGTTTGTGGAGATCTTCAGATACTTTGAAACTACCACAGAAGCACAATGTATCTACACTGCTTTTAAGTATTAAATATGGCTAAACTACATTTATTGAGCATCCTCAGCAAGTACTGGTTTGAGTAAGCAGCATTTTGAACAAATACTATTTTAGTTTATGCAACTACATGGTAAGTTCATAACTCCTGAAACCTGAAACAGCTCTTTGGAGACAAATTATTTTAATAAAAATTCTATCAGTTACACAGAATTACATTAGGTGTAATTAAATTTACTGTCAATGGTGTGACTCATGAGGGTCTGACAATGACCCTAAATGCCTTTGGTGACCAAAGAGATCCAGGTGATCTGGGCTTTTTTCCTTGGTGGGCCACAAGAAATACTGTGCCACAGAGCTCTTTACTCGTCACAGAGTAATACTGGATTGATCAGCCACCTCCACATGCAGATTTCATTCTGATTTGTTACTGGTAATGGTTTAGCAGTAAAAACACAAAAGTGCACAGAGTATAAGAAGTGGATACATTTTAAATTGTGGATACCTGTAGGCACATTTCACTTACTTTAATACATCTTCAGTTGCTCTCTACTCCACCCACTATGGATGTTCCAACTGAAGTCAAACAGCAGGTAACCAGTGTGACTCACTTCCAGACCCTGCCATGCCAGGAGAAAGTCTCACCTGCCCCTAGGTACTCAGCAACTTCCCTGCAGAAGGTCACAGGATAATGAGGCACACTAACAGCTGTTTTCATTAGTGCTTAGCAGCCTGTCATTCAAGAAGTTTTCAGATCTAAATACCCCTGAAAATAGGGAGCACAGAGGTTAAACCTCACTGGTTCAGAAAAGCTGAAATTTCAACATAAATATGAAATCAGGTACCAGGTTTTCATAAACTTTCCTCTATGGAGGGGATAAACTTCTAAAAATCTGGTCATTAGTGACATATCTCATGTAACGTGAGTAGCTGGAAACAAGATGGGAAATGTGTTGGGTAACAGATTATCAAAACTCATGTGAAATCAAGCATAGTCTAAATATATTATAGAATCACAGAATCACAGACTGGTTTGGATTGGAAGGGACCTTAAACTCATCCAGTTCCAACCCTCTGCCACGGGCAGGGACTAGAGCAGGTTGCTCCAAGCCCTGTCCAACCTGGCCTTGAACACTGCCAGGGATGGCGCAGCCACAGCTTCTCTGGGCACCCTGTGCCAGCGCCTCAGCACCCTCACAGGGAAGAGCTTCTGCCTAAGAGCTCATCTTGATCTCCTCTCTGTCAGGTTAAGCCTTTGTCCTGTCTGTACGTGCCCATGTCAAAAGCCCCTGTTCAGATTTCTTGTAGCCCCTTTAGGCACTTTAAGGCTGACCCTTCTCCAGGCTGAATAAGCCCAGCTCTCTCAGCCTGTCTCCATATCAGAGGTGCTCCAGCCCTTGGAGCATCTCCGTGGCCTTCTCTGGACTCTCATGCACAATCTCAGAAACTGTGCAGAGAGGAGCAGTTTCTGCAGCAAGGATCATACATGGTTGTCTAAAACGTATTCAAACAATCAAACCATTACTGATAGTTCATCTGTTACAAAGCATCTTCAGTAAATCAAAGGGGAGGGCAGAGGCATTATGCATTTATTTGAAGACTAAAAAGCTTCTCAAGAAGGTCTGTAAAGCAAATGGTCACAATTGGGTAACTGATTCATCCCACCTAGGTTTTATCAGGCCAATCTGTGTCTGCAAGAGCTGTTATGGCTCTATAATTAAAAATAATAAGGTTTTGTTCCAACATTCTTTTAAACAAAGCAGCCTTAATAGAGTTGGTTTGTAAATTAGGTGTGGACTATGACAGAACCCTTTTATGCAAGCCCCAGTCTAGCTCACACCCCCACATCCACCCATCCCCTGCTAAAAGCATTTTGCCTACAAAATGCTTTCTGGAAGTTCTATGTTTTGGGAAGAGGAAAATGTTCCTCTGCAAACAACTTGACACAAAATAAATTAACCCAGCTTTCCTGAAATGTAAGTGTATCTGTTCTACCAGAGGTAAAACCTCCTGCATTTTGAAATGAGCGCAACACAAACCTACTTTACCTGTCTTGAGTTAAAGGATTATTTGCAGAGGGGATTGGAAAGGAGGGAAAAAATGCAAGTCAGGTCAGTCACTCCTGTGTGTACCAGCACTGCAGCTGCCAGTGGCCACTGCCTGAGCAGACTGGAAACAGGACACCTTGTTATTTTTCCCTTTATTCATACTCATTTGTGAATTCCCCAGGAACTGCCTGCAGTGCATATGTGTTACCAAGTACTGCTCACTGGTTCTTATTACTGTATCACAGAAACACAGACTGGTTTGGATTGGAATGGAGCTTAAAGCTCATCCAGCTCCAACCCCTACCATGGGCAGGGACACCTTCCACTAGAGCAGGCTGCTGCAAGCCCTGTCCAACCCAGCCTTGAACACTGCCAGGGATGGGGCAGCCACAGCTTCTCTGGGCACCCTGTGCCAGTGCCTCAGCACCCTCACAGGGAACAGCTTCTGCCTAAGAGCTCATCTCAGTCTCCCCTCTGTCAGGTTCAAGCCATTCCCCTTGTCCTGACCCTACAGGCCCTTGTCCAAAGCCCCACTCCAGGTTTCTTGTAGCCCCTTTAGGCACTGGAGCTGCTCTAAGCTCCCCCCTTAAGGACCCTTCTCCAGGCTGACCCAGCCCAGCTCTCTCAGCCTGGCTCCAGAGCAGAGCTGCTCCAGCCCTCACAGCATCTCCATGGCCTCCTCTGGACTTGCTCCAACAGCTCCACATCCCTCTTGTGTTGTTGCCTCAGAGCTGGATCAGGACTGCAGAGGTCTCCCCAGAGCGCAGCAGATGGGGAGAATCCTCTCCTTTGACCTGTTGCTCATGCTCTGTGGATGCAGCCCAGGACGCAGGGAGTTCTGGGCTGCAAGCACACATTGCATTTAGGCATTCTTGCATCAGGTGCTTATGAGAGGTCCAAGTGCAAGATGATCACTGTAATCTCTTCTAGTCAGTAAGTATTTAGTGACTCTTGCATGAATTTTTATTCACATATTGCATCTTGAGAGAAAATAAGTTGTATTCAGACATCAAGTCTTAACACATCACTTCTAGAAATTCCAACATTCTTGTGGAAACAGATTCTCACAGATCCATACAATATTAACTACATCTCTCTCCTTGTTTTTAACAGAGAATAGTCTATCTGTGGAGCAAGTAGAGGGTGGCATCCCAGTAACCTCTTGCAGCCATCTGATCTGTGTACTAAAAGACAGTTTTAGACCCAGGTTTACAAAATTGTGTGCTTTCATATCACACAACCAGCTTTAGGTGTTTGCACAGTGCTAGTAAGATCATACTAAGTGCTGGGCACATTCTCATCCCATTCCTGTTTTGCTGGGCTGTTTTGCAGCACAGGTCACAGCCTTCGTTGCCTACTTTCTCCACCAGCTATTACAGCCAAGTTTATCTGTCTGTCCTTATGCTTAGGACCCAGAACAAACATCCCATGCAATCTGTGTGGGCTAAAAAAACAACCATTCCATAAACACAAAGCCAAGAATTAAAGTCTGTAACTGAAAGAGTTACAGTCATGCTAAAACTTATAGTCCAATTAGCTGATTATTGCAGCTTATTCACTAACATTGTAATTCAAACCTTTTTGCCAGGAGGAGAATGATATTGTGCATTTCCTCCTCCTTACTTTAGGTCACTTTTATATAGAATCACAGAATCATAGAATAGTTAGGGTTGGAAAGAACCTGAAGATTATCTAGTTTCAACCCTCCTGCCATGGGCAGGGACACCCTGCACTAAACCATGTTGCCCAAGGCTCTAAGGAAGCAGGGGCAGGCAGCTGATCCTTTTTTGCTGTCTCACAGTTCCATGTTATTTCTCAGTTTACTGTATGCTTTAGGTTTTACTTGTGTTACCCACTTGTTCTCTGTTCTCTTTATTAACCTACAAAATCATCTGACTCAGCTTCTAAAGCTATATTTCTTTAGTGACCTGTTTACGGTTTGTGCCTACAGCCCTGAGGCCTCCATTACTGTGCCTGAATTTTCAATTCTGCCACTGCTGTCTTGTATTCTGGGAGGCCCCAAATGCCCTGTTTTTTTTCCCCACAGCCCAATCTAGGTACTGTATCTGCATTCCAGATAATTTAACTAATGTTTCATTAACACAGCCTACCCACCTGTACCCAGCATCTATTTGTTTTGGCAATACCACTGGTACATTGTTAAAATTACATTATAACTGGGCAGAACTCCTCTCATTTCTCAGTTTATTCAAGCAAGACCAAAAGCAGCACACAAGGTTGGCAGGAGAAAGTTCTATTAGAGGATGATAAATTGATTGTTTTTACACACTCCATGAGCAACATAGAGGAGCATAGGCCATGTACAAATCTGCCTAGATACAGACCCCATTAGGAAAGAGATGAGATTAACTTTCAAGCAGTGAGGGAGTGTTCCTGGATGTCATTCATAGCAAAAGTAAAGTAGTGGAATAAAGATATGAAGGCTCCTATCCCACCATTGGGAAACACTATTTGTGTGTGTTCGGCATGAGTTTCAACAGTCCTGTATCAGAATTCTTTTCTCGCTCCTGCCAGAGACACTCCTGAGTCAACCTGTATAACTAACCCTTGCTTCATTACTGTACCACTGCTACTCTGGTCCTTCTGTATCACCCTTTCAACAGGGTCAGGGGAAGAAGCAGCTCTAGAACTGCAAGTTTCCGTTCATTTCTTTGCAGTTATCTAGAAAGAAACTGATGGTAACTTGACATTTGGGAAGTATTTGAAGCCGAAAGAGCTGCAAACTTTGGCTAATTTTGAAAAACCTATGGTTAAGCGGGAACAGCTGCTTTGCATGGAACTAACAGAGCAGCTATTTTAACAAAAGTCATCTCTCTGTTTAACAGAGATGGGAAGCAGAACCAAGAATCTCTGCCTTCAACTTTTTAGATTGTATTTTTCATCACTTTATATCTGGAGCCTTCTTAGGCAACTCAACCAGTGTTCCACTGGAAAGCTGGCAGCTCGGAGGGAACATAGAATCGAGTTTCAGGTCCCACAGACACCATTGTGCACTTAGCACTTCCCAGCCTGGGTNTCACTTTATATCTGGAGCCTTCTTAGGCAACTCAACCAGTGTTCCACTGGAAAGTTGGCAGCCCAGAGGGGACATACCAAAGGCAGATCCTGGCACTAAAGATGGATTTGCCTATTTTATTTGATACGCTGGGTGTTATTTAAATGAGAACTGTTTTATCAGTCACTGTATTCTGGAGAAGAAATTCTGGAAAGGAATCTGCTTTTGCAAGGAAAAAGTTCTTGCAAACTGATCACTGATACAACAATATAGCCAAAGCTCAGAAGGAGGAATTTCCTGCAACTATGAAAACATAAATCCTGGCTACCAGGCAAAGAATCTAGCCTTGATCCCTGCTAAGTCACTAGCAAAACTCCTGCCAACCCTGATGACAGTAAGACTATAACCATTTGGAGTTAAGCAGCAGTATATATATATAGATTTAATACATGAGGAACATCCAATCTGTAATAATTATCATCTCTTTAGTAAGGGGTTCAAATTGCAGCGATCCTGTCTCAACCTCTCATCTGTCAAAAACAGATAAACAGAGATTTACCCATTTCATTGCATCTGGCTGTCTCTTATGAAACCAAGTCCTGACCATTCAGCTTGGGCACACGCAATCCCACAAAGGATGGCACATTTTTTAAGAAGTTGGGAGACTGTCCAAGAATTGTCAGCCAAAATCTCCCTTCCCCACTGTTGTTGCATAATGCACCATAATGCAAATACATTACTCTCTCTAAGTGATCAGTAAGGCAGTATTTCCACAGAAGGATGGAAGCAGTTCATCCACGCAATCAACAACCAGAGGCTTGGAGGACAGAATTTACAAGAAGGAAGATAATCGTTCCTCTTTTAAGTACCAGCTTATCAGTTGTTGGGATCAACGGGATCACAGAATCACAGAATCAACCAGGCTGGAAAAGACCTTTAAGCTCATCCAGTCCAACTGTTCCCCAGCATTGGCAAGGCCACCACTAACCCATAGCACTGACAGCCTCATCTACACGGTGTGTGAACACTTCCAGGGACTGTGACTCCAGCACTGCCCTGGGCAGCCTGTTCCAATGCCTGAGCACCCTTTGGGAAGGGAATTGTTCCTCATCTCCATCCAAACCTCCCCTAGTGCAGCTTGAGGCCATTTCCTCTTGTCCTGTCCCTTGTTCCTTGGGAGCAGAGAGCAACCCCTCCTGGCTCCACCCTCCAGGCAGTTGTTGAGAGCAGTAAAGTCCCCCCTGAGCCTTCTCTTCTCCAGACTAACACCCCACAGGTCCCTCAGCCCTTTCCCATCACACTTGTGTTCCACTCCCTGCACCAGCTCCATTGCTCTTCTCTGGCCCCATTCCAGCATCTCAATGTCCCAGTGACGGGCCCAGAACTGAACAGAGGATTTGAGGTGCAGCCTCACCTGTGCTGAGTATTTCAGTGCTTAAAATGAGACGTAGCCTTACAAAGGAGCTTCAGACTACAGCTGCACTTCAAATAACCTTTCTCAACTGCCATCCAACCCTAATTTCCAAAGACATTTCCTTGCTTAGCTGTAGAGTTTTCCTGCAGGTGGACATTTTTGAATACCTTAGGTAGTATCCCAGTCTTTACAGAAACAAGCAAGTCAATGCTTAGCTCACTCCTATGCTTGGCAGGGATTCAAAACCTTGATGTTCTTCTTCCCAACTTCCCTGAAAGGCTTGCCCCTGTAGACATTTACAGTCTTCAACACTGACAGGGACTATACAAATTGCAGCTGTGCCTGTTGTGCTCTTTCAGACATTTGCTCCCTCATTCCCTTTACATGATGATGCATGGCAGTAAACACCACAGTGAAGGTTCAGGTGTGTAGGAACAGTTTTCACTTTTCACACAAAATCAATGACCTAAGCAGGGGCCAGAGCCCAGTTTATAATTAACTCTCAAGTTTTAAAGTGAGATTAATCTGACAAGTGGGAAATAGGAGCACGATACTGCCAGGTGATGCAATGGTGCTAATCAAGGGAGAACTGGGTTCTGGCCCCTGCTTAGGGCATTGATTTTGCATCTTACAGAAAGAAGTACAGTTTTGAGTGTTGGGGTGGGCACCCTTCTTAGTGTACTCACAGCCAAGTTCAAACACACTTGTTCTTCCGACCCCATGAATCTCAAATGCTTTTCTCTGCTGCTCCCAAAGACTGGAACATGAATGGCTAGTGGCTTCCCCTAACGTAGCCATTAACATGATGATTGGGGTATTTTTTCCTAGTGCCACCACCACTGAATACCAAGACCAAGGAGAGCACCGAATCCAAGTCTCTCATTTCCTAATTGTTAAGCTAGTGTACAAAAGAAATTGCAGCACTTCCACTTAAACTAAACTTTAAATTTCTCTGTAAGAAAGCATGTCAGCACCTCTCTTCACCACCAAGGTTCCCAAGTGGCTCAAAGTGCTACTGCTGTTCCAAGGCAGCCTGTGCTGAGGTCAGAAATGGTCCAGAATTAGAGTCATGGATGTCTCCTATCAGCTAGCTTCAGGCAGTGGTAGGCTGGCCACACTGGATTTAGGCTCTGCTCAGCCTGCTGCTGCTTCTGGATCCCATTAGGAGGTACTTAGCTTCCCATGGAGCCTAACATGGGTTCTGGATTCCTTTCCTGTGCGTAATATCTAACACATAATCAGAAACAGACTCTGGCTCAAAGCTCTAGCCAGCCAAATATGGAGAGAAACAGATTGGCTGATGTTATGCCAGGGCCATACTCTCACAGGAATACTGATGCCCATGGGATAACACAGATGTAAATTAATGTGGCCACAGCATTAGCACTTGTAGCTGAAACATTCAGTTGTTTATAACAAAGTTGTAGTGGATATTATGAAACATACGGACCTTTTAGATACTTTGTGTTGTGACAGCAGATAATGCTTCTGCTTAGATGCTTTGATAAAGCTGGAATGACAACACTGTAACAGACAGCTGTTATGGTAAGACATTTCCCCCAAAATGAACTTCTTGAAATGTCTGAAACACTATATTCAAATAAAGGAAAAAAAATACAACTTCAAATAAGTATCCTGTTAAGTAAAAGGAACCAGATCCTCGGCTAATATAAACCCTTTAACCAGAACATATTTAAACAATAGATAAGCAACAGATACTGAGGATCTTTGCTCCAGAATAACTAGAACTGAAAATAACAGCTATTATTTTTCTACTCCCTCCTTCTTCCCAATTCATTTTGTTTTGACCTTCCCCAAGGACCGATACAAAATCAACTGTGTCCTTGGGTAAGTGTGCAGCAGACACGGGAATCCAGGGCTTTTCTCAGCAAAGGTCAAAAGAGACACTTTGGGGCTACCTGCAGCTTTAAACAATCTCCCTCTATTAAAAATGGAGAGTAGGAAAAGCCTGACCTCACAGCTAGGTACTTCTGAACAGAGTAATAGAGTGATAAAGATAATTTCTAAGACAGATGAGGAAATGCATTAGTGAATTATTTGTATCAAACAAAGAAAGATCACATGTAAACCACTGTGGCTGAGCAGATTTATGTACCTATTTAATTTTACCTTCTGTGTGCCACACTAAGTTGCTGCCATAAAAGAGTATTACACAAATGCGCTGATGTGCTCAAAAATTAAGGCCTGGATGTACAAAACACCAGGATGCAAAGAACACAGCCAAGCTCTCGTTGACTTAAGGGTAAGAAGAGGATGATATACCATGGTCTGTCCTTCTACCTCCACTTGCAATCCCACACTTCCATTGAGACTGCATTTAGTTCCTGAATTTGCGTCAATTATTTTCTTAAGGCTGAAAACACTGAATCTAAGGTTAAACCAGGCCCTTACCTGCTCCAAACTGGCAGAAGTCTTCTTAATCCAGCCAAACTATGACATTAAGTATATACAAAAGCAAGACTGGTAGGGTTTCTAGAAAACTCCTGTCTCTTTTGCTATTGCACACATCCCGCCCACAAAATATTGTTCATAAACACGAAAATCACCACCTCAGAATTCATTCAGTTTTCTGTCACTGTCCAGAAACACTCTGGAAAGTCGTTTCAAAGTCTGACTACTCTGCTGGTTTGAAAACATGAAGTAAAAAGGCACTTGAAAATAGCAAAATAACACTGGAATGAAAAGGGGGACAAAAACCTCCATTATATCACTTGAGTTTCCTTCCAAAATAAAGTCTCTATTTAGTAGGCATCAGTCCAGCTGATATGTAACTTTTAGTAACTATTGCCATTTCTCTAAATACAGTGAAAAATTGATACTGTGTCTCATCTAAGTCCTTTCAGACATTCTAAATGTAATTGCGACACCTAAAAGAACATTTCTTTTGCCTCACTCATTGCCTGAAGATACATGACTATGTAAAGGGCTGATGCCATTTGGCGTATTCCTACACACTGGCAGTGTCATGGCAGCAAATCTCTTGGCCTCCAGCAAACATGAAATCATCAGCTTAATGTGCATCATACTGGATTAGCTCAAATCCCATTACTTTGCATTTGCCTCATACTCTGTGTAGGCACACTGATATTTAACTCAGATTAGCAAATAAACTGATTTTGCCTTTCTGCCTTTAGAAAAGAGGTCTTCATTGAGTTCTGCACCTTGGGTCAACTGCTGTGTCCTGCCATGTCAAGAGATGGCAGCAGCTCAGTCTCTTCTCAGACTAGTCCCAGAGAAAGGCTATTAATAAAACTGCTGAAGGGCCTACTGCAAAGCAAAACACATGAGCTAACTAACTGCAGACCCATGGGATGAATCACAAAATCAAACAACCACAGACTGGTTTGTATTGGAAGGGACCCCAGAGCTCAGCCAGTTCCAACCCCCTGCCATGGGCAGGGACACCTTCCACTCCACAGCAGGTTGCTCCAACCCCCGTCCAACCTGGCCTTGAACACTGCCAGGGATGGGGCAGCCACAGCTTCTCTGGGCACCCTGTGCCAGCGCCTCAGCACCCTCATAGTGAAGAACTTCTGCCTAAGGTCTAATACAAATCTTTCAGTTTAAGTGAATGAAAAAGGTTTTCTCACAACTTACACGACACGTCATGACACCTTCGCCAAATGGATACGTTGGAATTAGTTTATGAAGAACAGAAGTTGATTTTCTTTTGAGATGTGCATCTCCAAGATCGCTTTGCTGCTGAGTGTTGTTTCATGCCTGAATGGCTGCCGCTTTTTTTCCAGCATCATAAAACCCACAGAATTTGGAGCATGAAATAAAAATCATCAATATTATATATTAGTGGCATGGTATGCAATGAAGAGCTAGATTATTTTGTTTAAACCTTAAAATAAGCACCAAATCCCTGCAATAGACTGTGACAGAAATAACTGGACAAAAATAGTTTCCTGGGATCTGAAGTCACAATGGCAGCCACTTAGCTGAAAGCCAGTGAGAAACAAGAGATGTGATATTTCATCCCAAGTAAGTGAGGTTTTACCAAGTAGAAGCTAAAACAACATGAAAATAATGCTTGTTTAATAATATTATGTGGTTAAATAAACCCTAAGATTGCTATTTCCTTTGTAACAGATGGGCTCTCTCATGACTGTGCCTTATTACAGAAGCAAAGGGTGCTGTGATATCAGTAACCAAGGAACAGCACCCTTTGCCACTTCTGAAGCAGCAAGGAGATCACAGCCAAGATCACTTTCAATTCCTCCACTTCTAAGATCCATTTTGTATGTTTCACTCAGCTCTCAAGCAATCTCATGTGCCCTCGAACTTCAGTGTGAGGCTGAAGCAGCAATCCAAACTTCACCTTCCCAGTGCCAACCTGCCTCCATTCCTCATCCTGCAGCCCAAGAAGCATGGCTCAGGCAGGAAACTGCAAAACTTGGGTGCAGATTGGGCTGGTTTAGGCAAAATTTGGGTGCAGTATTGGGCTGGTTTAGGAGTGCTTTTGGGCTGAAGAGGGAATTGCCTTTTGCTGCCGAGGCAGCTCCAGCACTGCCTTGGCCAGAACTCGCTGGACCGATGGCTAGGTCCTTGTCCCACAGCCAGCCCATACCTCCATGAGCAGCAACTCACCCGCTAAAAGAGGTAAGACAACGAACCTACCTCCATGTGTTCTGGGTGCTGCAGGGACGTCCCTGACCTTCTCCTCCCTCCATCCACACCTCTTTTGGCCTCTGGTGGCCTGTGACAACGATTATGGGCACCCTCCTTGCACACCCAGCTGCTCTCCTCACAGCCGGACACCCCTCAGCTGCATCCCCACCGTCCCGAGGCGCTGGAGAGGGCCACGGCACCCTCACCCTCAGCCTCGGCCTCTTCACTTACCCTGGTCTCTACTCCCTGACCTGTGGGCTACCCGCCTCAACCCCAGTGTGTGAATGGCTGTGGCATTGAGGTGTGTTTTATGTTATTATCACTCATTTATTTTTGAAGGCGCAACACTCCACATGTTAGTTCTAATGGCCGGGAAAGGTGCCGGCGGAGAGCCCCGCCGCTGCTGCCTCACGGTGGGCTAAACATGGCCGCCCTTCCCGCCCAGAGCCGTGCACGCCAGGGGGCCCGCAGGCGGCCGTGGCACCGGAGGCAGTCGGCGCTTGGGCGCGGGCGCCCCGCCCGGGAGGGGAAGTGAAACCTAAATGCGCAGCGGGGAGGGGCGGGCGCGTCGCCGCGGCCTCGGCGGCTGCCGGGGCTCTATCCACGGCTGCCATGTCCCACACAGAGCCGCAGCGCCCGGAGGAGAAGCAGCGAGAGAGGGCGCAGCAGCAGGAAGCGGCGAGGGGCAGCCGGTCGCGGCTCAAGAGTCGATCGCAGCCCCCGGCGCGCAGCGGGAAGAGCCAGGAGCGGCAGGAGAAGAAACGAAAGAGGCTGGAGGCGCAGGAGCTCCAGAAGATCCAGCACCTCGAGTCCTTGTAAGGAACGGCGGAGGGAGGCTCCCCGCCCCTTTGCGGCTCGTTCCCAGTGCATGGCTTAGGGGGAATGTTAAGGTTTTACTTGCCCCTTGGCCCCGCGGGAGGCAGGGCCCGTGCCTTTACCTCAGCGGCTGTTCCAGCCCCGTAACCGTGTAAAACCGTGGCTCGTTTTTATCCATAAGCAGGCCGTGCCTCTGGGAGTGGGGCCGCTTGCAGGGCTGCTCGGTGACTATAACCGCTTCTTGTGGAGGGAAAATTAGTTTCTTCCACGTTCCTGGAAGTCTCGGAGTTGCAGCATAGAAGCAGAGGTGGTGCAGCCGCTTTCCACTAGAGTGGGTAAAAAGGAAATTAAGATACAAAGGTTTGAGATCTGCTGAATGACTCCATCAGCAATCCGCAGTGCTGCGAAAGGTTTATGGTATTTCTTTGAAAGGGGCTTAATGGAATAAGAATATCAGGAGGTTCATAAGAATATGATTTTTTTTCCTTTCCAAATGGAAATAAAAACCTGTAGTGAAATGCACTAAGCAGCACAAAAAAATTAGATCATTTCGTAGTGCCTTGGCGTTTAACTCCCAACACAGGCACTTTCTCAGGTGCTGTGCTCTAAGTAGTGCTTGCTTGTTGTTTAGATTTAAATACGTTTTGTATCTGCTATTAACTCTAGAGAAATGCTGCAGGGAAGATGATACTTGGGTCAGTATGGTTCTGTCTTTAGGTTTAATACACAAGAGAGATTAAATCAGTATGTGTTAGGTTTGGCTGGCAGGGTTGGATGTAAGGAACAGCCTGATAGGACGTTTTCAGTTGGCTGTGTCTGCGATTCAGCAGTGCTGGAGTTAAGAAATGTGGATCAGTGAGATCTGGGGGGAGTGCTACAGAAAAAGAGGAGAGCATTGTGCATTTATGATAGCTGAAGGTGAACTGGATGTATCACACGTCCCTGTAAAGCAGTGCAATGATAGTCCTCCCACATGAGAATGAACTTGAAGGATGTTTGCGAGAAGTGTGTGTGGCAATATGAGAAACACTGTCTCAGTCTGCTTGCTTCTTGGTACCTGTTGACAGAGTGAAATCCAAGGGAAAATGTGAGGTGAAAGGAAAGTTTTAGCTCTGTACCATCAAAGTACTGTATGTTCTCAACGTGTTTGTGCTAAGCTGCAGAATAACAATGTTCCTATTGCTTTTCAGCTATGAGAAACCTCCCCCTGGGCTCATTAAGGTTGGTAAACATGTTGTAGTAAATGTTTAGCATGACAAGGGATTTTCACAAAACCTGTCTTTTAGGTGTTTAAGTGACTGTTACCTGTATATGTAGGTGCTTCCTGAGTAAAACTCAGTCTCCTCAGTTACAACCTGAACCCTGACTTAGTGAATCCAGAGTGAAATGCCCAGATAGGATGAGACCAGTTCTTTCATCACCTCTTAGGGCACACGCTTCATGCGGTATTTAATAGAGGCTGAAGGAGAGTCATTTATGGTAAAGCAGACTTTCAGTTTGAATGACATCTTTTCAGGATGCTTTGGGGTTATTAATGCTCGAATATTTGTGTAAAAATACTTCTTTTCCTTTCACAGTTATAAGTTCTTTTGCCAAATTTGTATACCTAAGTCATCATTTAGTGCTTTTAACCTAAAGAAATAATCTGTGATGTAAAGGCTGCTTTTAGTTACTATGTCTTCTTAGAAGGAAGAGGAAAAAGAAGCCTCTGCTTGTCTGTTAAGTTTTCATTTACATTACTTATTTAAATAAATTACTAAAATATACAGGAAGGAATGGAATTAATATGGCAGTAATGTTCAGACTGGAAAATTCAAGGGTGAGGGACAAAAGCAAATTACTTAATGCAGTTAAAAGCATTTAAAATCCTTTACGTGTCACAAGAAAAATAAATGTTACAGGGAAAATAGCTTCCACAGTAAGTGAAAGCCCAAACATTAATTTTTACCAAGTTAAAAGTTATTTTATTCTCCTTTTTTTTTTTCATAGGAGAATGAAACAAAACCAGAGGACTGCATACCTGATGTGCCGGGCAATGAAGATGCCCGAGAATTCCTGGCACATGCCCCAACAAAAGGGCTTTGGATGCCTTTGGGAAAAGAAGTCAAAGTCATGCAGTGTAAGGCTGAAAATATTCCAGATGTCACTGGACCTTCATGAGCCATCCACTTACACTGGGGGAGGGCAGATCTGCTGGATAGATGATGAGGTCCAGGTAGATTGGCCAGCAGGTCGAGGGAGGGGATTCTCCCCTTCTGCTGTGCTCTGGTGAGACCCCCCTGCAGTCCTGATCCAGCTCTGGGGCAACAACACAAGAGGTACATGGAACTGTTGGAGCAAGTCCAGAGGAGGCCATGAAGATGCTGCAAGGGTTGGAGCAGCTCTGCTCTGGAGCCAGGCTGAGCGAGCTGGGCTGGGTCAGGCTGGAGAAGAGAAGGCTCCTTAAGGAGAGACCTCAGAGCATTCCCGGTCCCTAAAGGGGCTGACAAGAAGTGTGGAGAGGGGTTTTTACAAGGGCAAGTAGTGACAGGACAAAAGTGGAAATTGAGATAAGCTCTGAGGCAGAAGTTTCTCCCTGTGAGGGTGGTGAGACAGTGGCACAGCAGAAGCTGTGGCAGAAGCTGTGGCTGCCCCATCCCTGGCAGTGTTCAAGGCCAGGCTGGATGGGGCTTGGAGCAACCTGCTGTAGTGGAAGGTGTCCCTGCCCATGGCAGGGGGTTGGAACTGGATGAGCTTTAATTTCCCTTCCAACTGAAATCATTCTATGAATCTGTGACCTCATGCTGATATAAAAGCATCTTAAAGGATGCAGTAGCCTTGCCTAGCCTTTCATAAAAGCCATACTTTTATGGACATTATCCTGTTTGTTCCAATACATGGAAAATAATTTGCATAAGTATGTTTTTTGTGGGGTGGTTTTTTTTTTCTGATCTGGCTCAGAGGTGCAATTCAGTGCTGCTCTTTGCTTTTTAAAGGTTGGAGGTGTAAGCGTTATGGACACAGAACAGGAGATAAAGAATGCCCGTTCTTCATTAAAGGCAACCAGAAATTGGAACAATTTAGAGTAGTGAGTACAAATGCTGTAGTATTACTGCTTGTACTTGTTAATACTGACAATGCATAATCTTGCAAGTGAAGAGAAGCCTGTTAGATGATGCTTTATTAAGGACTTTTCCCCTGTATAATACAGATGCCGAAAATCTCCTAATAAAGAAAAAGCTACAGATGTGGTTGGATGTTTGACTGCTTTGCAGAAAATCTACTCTTCAAAAGGAAAATTAGTAATTTTTACATTTACATTGAAAACCTTCAAGAAGCTGTTTCAACCATTATACTCAGTGTTTGTGATTAAAATGTCAACGTAACAAAACATGTCTAGTCAAGCTTGAGCTGCCCACATTGCAGCTGCTTCAAGCCTTCTGCTGTCGCTGTGAACAACCACATCATGAAGCCTGTTGTCTAGGTCTGTAATCCAGTTGTCTACAGGTCTGATCTCTTGCTACATGAGGCTGCAGCTCAGTTCTGCAGATTCTTTCTGTGTGATCTCTAACTTCCTGTGGCTCTGCATTCTTAACCTGTATTTCAAGCTCTCATCACCTTGTCTTATGTCCTCATTTCTATCCTTAAAAAAAGTAGTCTGGACTCATTCTCTCCTGGTTCTGGGCTCATGCTGATTGTATGCTACTGCAAAGAGTAGTTTTAGCTCTCTCCCATTACAAGATTGCTTCTATTCTTCACTGTTCCTCAGGTTTTTTTCTGTGCTGCTTCAAACTTGCTGTACATCCAAGGCCCTTCATGGTGCATTCCCAACATCTTTCATTTGTTACTGGCATTTTAATTCCCACCTCTGCTCAACATCAGATCCCTCATCTCTGTTGAATTTGTTTGCTTCATCTTCCAACAGAAATTATCACCCCATCTTTTTGCTGCATTCTTGCATGGCATGTACTCGCCTTAAACATCTGCAGTGTTTATTTGCTGCCTTCCTTCACCACAAGTTTTGCTGCAATGCCTGTTCCACTGCAAAAGAACTGAGTTAAGAACCAATAATGGTAGTGCAGAGCGAGCAAGGACAATTCCAACTTCACTGCTTGTTTGTCTTCTATTCCTTGCTCCTGTAATCATTCCTGTGTGTTTATATTCAGAATATGCTATAAGGGTACATACAGCTTAGTATTTTGAACTTCTCTATGTTTGTCTAGCTATCCCTGTAGTATGTGGAAGGGGTTCTCTTAGCTAACTGCTTGAAGAGGCAGAGAGGCAATATACCTAAGAAGGGTTCTCTTCATAAAAGTAATAAACCAGTTCAGATTAAGCATGGTAAGCCTGAGAGTATACTTGGGAATTAAGAGCTTGCTTAACTGTATTTCATCTTTTGATAAAAGCCTCTGGAACTGGGTTGCTTTAATTTATTTGTTTTTAGGAAATGTAACAGTCAGTAAGAAATACTTTGCCTTACCAACACTGGATTTTCTGTTTTCCACTTTAAAGGCACATGAAGATCCAATGTATAATATAATAAGGGAAAATAAACGGCAAGAAAGAGAAGAGAGGTAAGTGTGGCTCTGTAGTAAACTGTATTTTCAATTTGATTTTCATTTTGATCACGGTACTAATACATAGGGGAAATCTTGATACAAGCTTACCCTTACATTTTGTTTAATGGCAGTTTTTTTATGTCGGTAGACATGAATGCATTTCTGCTTTCTTAAGAATCACACAATAATACTTCCTGCCTCTTTAAATCTATCATCTTCTACACTTTTCCCCAAAACAAAGTTTATAGAGTAGTCATTCATTTATGCCACAATAGTCAGGTACTTGCATTTAGTTTCCTTGTAGACCTAAAAAAGGCTTCAGTACCATCATCTCTGTGTTATCAGGACAATGTCATAATATCAGCATTCCAACATGCATTTGCATATAGGTAAGCACAGAACTTCTTAGGATGGTCTGGTCATAGCTGCAGCCTTATTATTTTGCACACATAAATAATGGCCAATATCCTGCTCTGCCTTTGAGATCCTGTGGGATGGGAAGTACCAGAGAACAGAGCATCTGCTTATGTCGAAAGGGATCGCTTTTATTAGTCTGCAGATACGGTAACAGGAGTGTAATTTGGCAGAAGCGTTCCCCTGCCCTTTATATATAGCTCCTATATCTCAGGCTAGGAAGGAAACAGATGAAAGCTAGAATAAAGTTTTACAGGTAAAAAAGAGCTAGAAAGGATTCTCATTCCAGTTTTTAAACTCAGGATACAGCAGCTGAAGCAGCTCTTGGAGGACTCTACCTCAGAAGATAACAGTGATAAGGATGATGAAGACAGCAGCAGCTCCACTTCCTCTGAAGGTAGAGATAAACATAAGAAAAAAAAGAGAAAGAAGGAAAAGAAAAAGAA
This sequence comes from Agapornis roseicollis, assembly GCA_002631895.1. NCBI lineage: Eukaryota > Metazoa > Chordata > Aves > Psittaciformes > Psittacidae > Agapornis > Agapornis roseicollis. The sequence goes on from NDXB01007082.1 coordinate 98,444, forward strand.
AGAAAAGAAGAAGAAAAAAAAGAGAAAGCATAAGTCATCTAAATCTAATGAGAAGTCAGAATCCGATTAGCAGCCATCACCTACTGCATGCTCCTTGACCTCTTCTGGTGGAGTGAAAGGAAAGATCCAAAGGATGAAGAAGAAACAACCAGAAAAGGCTTTATTAAACTGGGAATGTATAGATGATACATATGAGATCCTACACTGGCTGCCCATTCCTGCCCCTCTGCAGCCAGAAGAGAACTGTATTAAACAACTCTCTATCAACCATATCTTTATTGTAAAACCTGTGCTAAGAGTCATCTGCCTTGGTCAGATTTGGCTCTACATTGCCACATGATTGTGGCAGGAAACAGTGACTTCCAAGGTATTGCCAACCTGCAGCAGGAGCCGGCTGTCCATTGAAGTGTCTTTTCTCTGTAAAGTTATTGTATTACATACAGAGCACTGGGTGTTCACTTACAGTGCTCCTAAACATCAGCTTGTACTGTACTGCATACAGTATATGTGAAGTTCAGTGTATTTGTCCTACTACTGGCAGCTGGGGAATAAAGAACACTGCTGAAGGAAAATTAATCAAGGGGATCTGCTTAAAGACAAAATTGCTGTGTTAATAAAACTTGAGTGTTTTATTGTGTGTAATAAAATTTCAACATCGTCACCATTAATACACATAGTTCTACAACACTTCAAGCTTTTCTCCAACCTATAGGATTGGGAGCTGAGTGTAAAGAGGAAGTAGGTTTAGTTATTTAAAAAGGGGTTTTCATGTTCAAGATAAAAATTATTCATTTCTGTTTATACTTTATCAGTTGTTTTGGTGCATCTGAGGTTTTTTTACTTGGGGAAATAAATTCTACCTTATTTTTTGTTTACTACAATTATTTTATAAATCATCCCACAAGAATACAAGTGTGTAAGGCTTTCAAAATGGTTTTCAATATAGACATGGAAACCACAGAACAGCAGTAAACAACACATAAGCAGGAAGAAAGAAAAGTTCTGTCTACTCACTTGACATTGTGGACTGACCATGCTTTTATACTAACTAATCTTGCAGGCTCAATTAGATAGCTAGAGTAAGCTGAACTGCATTAGAGTAAGCAGCTCTTTCTGGAACATCAAGGTGCAGTGATACAAAGCTGTGATTTCAGGACCAAGATGGTAGTGGTACTACATAGTGGTAGTCTGCAAATGGAGAAGGAGAAACAAATTTACTTTGACAGGAGTGGGAAAAGCTTACATGGAATTCAGTTTCTGTGCTTATGCTTACATGGAAAGAAAAAGAAAGGCATGATAAAGCTCTGACATTAGTAAGGTAAACATTAACACTGACATAAGGAATCAGACTAAATCTCATGGAAGATGACTGGTTTTTCCTCCTGAGACCTTTGGAAAAGATGACAGGAAAATACACATTAAAATGTGATTTCTCCCTCCTATATGTCTTAAGAGTCATATAGTAAAAATGAACCCCCATTCCTTGCCAGTCATTCACAATATGTTTTGGGGATAAACAAGGTAGTCAAAAGCTACTTACACGAAGATTCTTATTCCAAGAGCTTGAATGTGGAGTTCTGTTTTATCCTCTTGTATTATACAGCAAATCTCCCTGTGGTGGGATATACTGATGACTCCTGATAGTTCTCTATGTCTGCAACATCAGCAGTAAATTCAGCACTCCTGGCTCTTTCACCAGAACAAAGTTTAACAGTTAGAATGACCATCCTTGTCCAAGTTCAGGAAAAATACATTTCTATGGCCATGAAGTTACTTGGGGCTTGTAAGTCTTGTCTGAGATGGCAGTGAGTCAGTAAGGGGAATGTGAAGGTTCTTTTTTAAGCCATGTATGTGTTTTTCTCTCAGCATGTGATAAGTGGGGGTAAGGACGCTGGTCTTCCACAGTTTGATTTTCATGGGGAGACCTGCAATTAATTTTTCCCAACATAAGGCAGAAGACAGGACATTGTAAAAGGGAAAGCTTTATGCCATCCAGGCGCTACTGAATTGACACTTGGAACATAAAATTAAAACGTGGCAAGTCAACATAAGCTGCTGGCTCCACTTCAGTGACTGCAGCACACCCGGTTTGTGACAGAGGTTTTAGTCAGCTACAAATAAGGAGTCAAATTCTGAGCCGCAGACAGTCTGCCCAAACCAAGCTCCCAGCCTCAGAAGCCTCTACTGCTTGTTACTGGTGTGCCAAGCAGCAAATAGATTCTTCAGCTGCCCCTCAAAGGTGCTGCAGGAAGCACGTGAAAGCTTCAAAGGCAGAGCTGTACTTGCCCTAGTTGCAAAGTCAATGCTGCCAGCACGGGAAAGTCCAGTCTCACTGAGAACAAAAGTGTGCCACGTATGCGCACCTGTAAAGTTAAATATGTCTGTGGCTGATTACATGAGTAAAAGCAGCCTGGACTTCCAACTCACAGCCTCATAAAACACAGTCTGTACTTCACAACTTGCCTAAAGCATGGCTATTTTACCCACTGGAATATTAAATATAGCTGTAAATCAGTTAAGATACAGTCCACAAATCATGCTGCTAAGTGGAAAAAAAGCCAAGTAGAAGATTTAGTTTTGAGGTCATACAACTAGTACTGTCAGGGTAGAATACACCACATGTAACACAGTCCAAGAAGTATTTCTGGAGCACTTGCATATTCATGCCTACTACTTAAAGTATTGGTATGGGTACATAGCATGGGTACACTACAAGCCTGAGGAATTAGTTTAAAGTAGCATTTGTTTTCAGACAAAGAGCTGTCTAAACACTCCTACTGCTACTCCCTCACATCTTCCTGGGAGCTGGCAGCACCAGAGCCTAAATTGCTTCTTTTGTCTGAGTAGGAAATACACCGACTACTGCAAAACCTGTGAAAGAATCAGTAGCATGATCTTGGGAGTACCTGTGAAGTATTAGCTATTAACAGAGTGCCATCAAACTGTGAGGTCATGAATATTCCTTTAACTGTATCTTGTTGCTTATCTGATGTATCTTGCTGCTTATCTGATAAGTCTGTCAGCAGAACTGGGTTAGTAGTCAATGCCAGGCTATGGTCAAGTTCAGGGAAAAAGAAGCCAATCCTTACCTAAGAACAATCTTCAAGTTGAAGAGATTCTACCACTGATCCTCCCCATCAGAATAAAGTCTTTCCTCCTCTTAAGAGCAGCACATTCCTGTATTAGATGTCCAAGAGCAGCAGTCCTATATTTTCCAAACTATTAAAAAGCTCCATGCTGGAAGTAATTCCCTCCCTCATTTTATTCTTTGAGGTTCTAATGTAACACAGGCTTTATGCAGCAGAAAAGCCGAATCAAAAATCTGTATTCCTTATTTTCTTGAAGTGCTTCAGGTACAGAGGAAATAAAAATTCGGATCGCAGTGTTAAAGTGTATCCTTTCATTAACAGCTTGGGGTGAAGGCTATTATTATAAAAGCTTGTTAAAACAAGTGGGTAGAGAAACCTCAATACTCCCACATAAAAACAGGCACTTCTGAGCTATTCAGCTCATCTAGATCAGTCTATTCCCATTATTCAGAAGATCACTAGTTTTATCATCTTAGTTCTATAGATGATTTTCCTGTAGCAAGTTGCCAAGGACAGTATCAACAGCAATAGATATCATCAGTAAGAAGTCAAGGGACAGAGTACAGTGCTCTTGTAAAAACTGCTCGTTCACCAAAGTCCATCTCTCCAGCTCAGGGCCTCCACAGGGGACTCAAAGGTCTCCAAAACAAAACAAGGGGAGGAGGAGGAAGTATCCCATCACCACAGTGTTTCAGTTTTATTCCTCAGTCATGTACTTGATGAGAGTTAAAATCCAAGGAGCTGTCTTGAAACATCAAGTCAGTACTTAACCTGATCCAGTTTTAGCTATATTCTTTTACAAGAAAAACAAATCCAATTAAAAATGCAGCTGATGGAAGAGAATTTGGTACTTAAAGCCACATCATACAGAGAAGCTGACTATGAGATGACATTGACGGGCTTCACAACCCTGCAGAGCTCAACAGCAGGGCTAAGTAAAGACTAAGCTCTAATACTACTGATGTACACACATCCCTGTAACAAGCTGTTTTGCTTCCAGCTATAGATGGAATACAAGAAGCCTCAAAGTGCAATTCTATCAAATTTATTAAATAGTGGGTGTGCTAGCTGTAAAAAGGTGCTGTTAGTGTTAAATACTTAACTCCATTTTAAATGTCCTCAGTCTTTACAATGCTGCTACTTATCCTCTAAGAGTACACAGCAACTTACAAAACATACAAGAAAATAATAGAGCTTGGGATTTATGCAAAACATAACTTTTTTGTTTCCCATCCTGCCCCAGTATTGGCACTTATTGTCTCTCAGAGAGGGACTTTCTTGATCCATGCCCTGAAGAAAAAAAAAAAAAAAAGGAAGAGATTAAGGGATGCACTCTCCCTCCCAATACATCCGATTTGCTTCTAAAGACAGAGTAGACAGCAGCAGTTGCCTTGTCCTGCTGCAGGAGATCACACTGATATACCTATGTGCTCAGCTTCCCAGCAAGGATGAATTCTGCAGGAATGGTGCTTGACTTCAGAATATCCCACGATAACAGATTGATAAGAGTTCTTCATGAAACTCATTGCGTATTTTCAATGTGCTCTTGCAACTACATTGTTGAATGCACCCAAGAAGTGCCAACTATTTCTGGGGCAAGTATTCTGGAGTGATGCACATTTTCTGGATGCTTTTACTGAAGAGGAACAGCAATGAAGGGTTTAACACTGTTCAAATAATCCAATTGACTGATGCCAATTTTGAGTAGTAAGATGCTTCAGTCCAACATGGTTTCCAACCTTGCAAACAATGGAAGTGTCTCCTGTTTAATATGAGAGACTGTCTTTAACCCCTACGTTTCCTGACTGAATATTCAGGTTAGCTTTACCATGCCAACTTGCTCTTATCCAGAAGGAACTCTGATCCATCTAAATTAGCTTTTTGTACCTATCAACCTTTTTCAATCTATAACCTTCTTAGACTCTCCAAGTGCACGAAAGTGTATTTGTTACTGAACCTACTCAATGTGCTATTTCCCTCTACCGCCTTTCTCAAGTTCCTTGAAAGTAGCAAAAAGTTCCTACTCCATAAAGTTCTTAAGAACCATCTATATGCATTTGTGTTGTTTCAAGTAACAGTATTTTGGCCGAGACAGACCAGTAGCTTAGAGAAAAGCATTACTGTAAAGCAACACAGGACCCAACACATAATGTTAATAGTCTAGAAAGCAACTAGACTAAACTACTGGAGTTCTGTATGTGGTTTTATTCCTTCCTTTCCCTTGAATAAGGAGAAGGAATCTAACCTGGTCAAAGCTACAACAGTCTTCATAGCAAACTGATTCAGTGTTCAAAGTTTAGCTTGCTTTTCCTCCCCTCCATCTTGCCCACATACAATAGCAATGTATTTACTATTATTTCACAATCTGATACTCTTACAGTTCAAACAAAACCATTAATTATTAGAGAGTAATGAAGGAAAATCTCACAGCAGCCATTGTTGTAGCTTGTCACTATATACCAACCTTTGTGGACACTTCTTTTAGGCATCTCCCATGCTTCTTCCACCTCACATCTTGTGTCTCTGCGTTTTGAAGGTGGCTTGCCTATTCTTTTCTTCTTTAGTTTAGCCAAAGGTGGGTACCCTACATAGCAAGATACAACTGGTGTTATTTCTCCAAAGCATAGTCTAAAAGCAAATTTAAGCTTGACTTCCCCTGACTGGCCTGTAGTGTTCCTCTTTCTCCCATCTCACTATGTGCCCATTTTAGTGGCAGACAAAACTGACACTGCTTATGTCAGGCAACAGTCTTCTATGTCCATAGTATTGAATCACTAGCCATAACTCTGGATGCATTGCATTTTGGGGCCTAACTTGGGTAGGTGTTAGTGTGGCAAAAAAACTCCAGTGAAAGTTGGATAATTCTATTCTAGTTCACTTTTTAAGTGTTCAAAACTACTTGATGGCTGTCCAAGTGACCAGACTTGCCACTGTCTCAAAAACACTCAGTTCTTCAGACCTGTTAAGTTATGCACCACAGGTACACAGTTCAAGAAGTCAAATTTAGCATATGATATTACTGCTAAAACAACATACTTTGTTTAGCCAAACCCCTTTACATGCAGGGCACCTAAAGTTATGATTAATTTGAAGAAACCAGTCTTAAGATAAGCAACATTTTAAAAAGGATGCGGTTTTACTAGCTCTTTTGAGGCATCCACTGGCATGGACAGCATTAAGAAACCTATTCCTTCCTCGGAGCATTGAACGTGCTAGCTTTTCCAAACTATATGCTGGAAAAGGAAAAGGAGAAAGCAGGAAGTAACAAACATCCTTAGCAATGCCATACCATCTACAACTTGGAAGAGACATGCTAAAAGTTAAACAAAATTTTAGAACTATTTAATGATTTTTGTGAACTGTAGTAAGGAGCCAAGAACAGTATTGATAAAGGAAGATGGTTTCAACTTTCACAGAGCAGGCTAGCTTAAACAACCCACAACAATTTGAAATCTGATAACAGATAGCACAAAGTATCCAACTCAGGAGGCAAATCTCAAATCCCAGTGTGCTCAAGCACGAAAGCAATGAAGAGAAAGAACCAAGGAACACACTCTGAAGAATAGTTTACTGAGCTGTTAATACAGGGAACCTGATAGATATTATCACTGAAGAGTAGCAGGTCAGTCTGTCCTGAAAATAACATCACACTGGTACCTGGTAAACGGATCCTGTGATACTTTGAAAGCACATGAGCCAGGACATTACAGCAAATTCTATACTTGTTCCAAGAGCACTTACCAAGAGAAACATCCTTCAAGAGCATTTAGAAACAGAGTTGCACTCCAAGTAAACCTTAATTATAAAGACAAAACATTCTTCTTCAGAGGAAAGAGATACAGAAGCTAGCTAACCTTTCCTTTGTTAAAGTAACCCGTTAACTGTAGTGATAGGACAAGGGGTAACCGGTTAAAACTTGAACAAGAGAAGTTTAGATTGGATATACGGAGGAAGTTCTTTACTGTAAGGGTGGTGAGGCACTGGAATGGGTTGCCCAGGGAAGTTGTGAATGCTCCATCCCTGTCAGTGTTCAAGGCCAGGTTGGACAGAGCCTTGGGTGTCATGGTTTAGTGGGAGGTGTTCCTGCCCATGGCAGGGGGGTTGGAACTTTATAATCTTAAGGTCCTTTCCAACTCTAACTGTTCTATGATTCTATAATTTGTCCACCTCTCCCTTAGCCACATCAAGATGATTTGCAGTCAGACATCCTTTAGCAGTAGCAAGGCAACTGTGGTCCATGCTAGTTTCTAAGCACTGGCTTATGCAGCTATCACACATGACTCCTTCTATGTTCTATTCATCAAGATAAGGAACTATCATTGCACATGCTCTTAAGCATTATCCAGATGAAAAATCAATACTACAGTTTATGGAAGCAGCAGGTCTGCACAAATAAAGGCTTTGCTTGGCCACAAAGCATTTGATGCTTTGATTTCCCCTGATACTTTTAAAACAAGGTAAGTAGCTAGAATGCATCCTTACTCACATGTTTCAGTTTGAGAAGGATATAAATATACCCCAAGATGCACTGACAGGTATTTCATCAAAATCAGAGTGATGAGCATCAGTTTTATCCTCAAACTTTGTTCAAATACCATAAGCTTTCTGGTTTGTATCAGATCTTTCTGAATGTTCCTTACACACAGAAACATACTGAGCAAGTAATTTTACCTTGTTCTTTGCTCCTGGCTGGGGGCAAGAGACTACCAGGTATTTGGCTGGTAAATTTAGGTTTAGCACCACTTCTAATCCAATACTCTTCAGGTGGCATCTCCATGTTCTCCCTGAACAGCCTTCCTAATTAAGGGAAGAATTAAGTTAGTATTTAGTTCTGCTAATGTTATTGTACTGTTCAAGCCACAAGTCAGAATGCAGAGCTAGCTACTGAATCTAATAGTAAGTGGCTATTAATAAAACCTCATGGGTTTTTAGAGACCACACTGTCATTAAAACTAGATCACTCTCTTTTGGATGCCTGTCACAATACAAGGCTGAACTAAAGAGCAACCACTCACTGAATTTCCCACATTAGTCAGGGCTCATAACTGGTTGTAACTTCACTCATTTTCAGTTCAGATTAATCTAGTTTCTTTGACTAAATAGCATGCTTTTTTTCCAGGTCAAACTTACAGTTTGACACCAATTTGATTAAAGTAAGGCAAAGCTTTTGTTGCTGACAGCAAGAGAGCAGCAGCTGCAGTGCACTAACAATGGCTTGACTCCTCTTCTGCAGGGAAGTTACACAGGGTGTGGCCACCAGATTATAATGAATTTAATCCTGTTTCATCCATTTAACATGTGGATGTGATGAGAACTCAGAATGTTTGTATAAATTTAAATGCCAGGTTTCCAAGATACTATTAAACAATGGTAAATGCGTGGTTCAAATAACCGTAAGCTTTTCAAAACAATAAATTGCCACTAATGGCAGAAAGTGAAGTAGATCAAATCTGACTCAAAGGAGAGTTTCTGCAAATCCCTCTGCTGGTTGTGAAGATGCAGGATCCTCCTGCAATTGGCAAAAGATAGTAGCAAACCCCTTCTGCCTCAAAAAAAAAAAAAAAAAATCCAACCTAATTCTGCAATACTAATGGATCTGCTCCAATCTTCCCCACTGGCTCCAGCTACAGTTTGCAACTGCAATTAGGTGGGTTGTGTGTTCTATTCAGCAGCACTTTGTCCTCTGCAGTTTTCCTACCTCCCAAGGATTTCCGTAGTGNTTCCCCACTGGCTCCAGCTACAGTTTGCAACTGCAATTAGGTGGGTTGTGTGTTCTATTCAGCAGCACTTTGTCCTCTGCAGTTTTCCTACCTCCCAAGGATTTCCGTAGTGCTCGCTGGTGTTCAAGTCCTCCTCTTCTTGTTGTAGGCATCTTTCTTCCATAATACCCATAGTCACTGCATGCACCATCTTGTTCTCTCTCCTTTGGCTTGTAAACTACACCAGTGTTGTCACCAAGCCCATTCCTAGTTTTTATCATCTCTTGAGCAGGCCAGCTGATTAACTGAGCTGGTATAGCATGTCTAGGTGGTTTCCAAAGCACCCTCTGGCCAACCTGGTAGAAGCTTCCTGTAATAGGCATCAAGATTTCATATGGAGTAGCTCCCTGATTAAAATATTCCACTTCATCCATGTCATAGTCATCATACTCATCCTCCTCTTCCTCTCCCTCTTCATCATCTTCCTCTCCCCTCACAGAGTATTCTTCAGAGTCCTCAACTTCTGACAAACTCTTAGCTGCTTTAGGCCTGAGAGAATTGAGTTTCATCTGACTAGAAGATCTAGGAAGGTTTCCCAGCTTTCTGCCTTTACTGGAAGCCTCTTTAGTCTTTATGGTTGAAGAGTTTTTGGCTTCTTGGTCATGCAAGCTATTCATCTGCTCCCTTCCTACCACTTCATCTTCATTAAGGTACCCGGCACTTTTAATTTTCTCTTTCTCCAAGCCCTCTGTACTCTTCTGGAAAGCATACATGCTTTTGTGAAGCACATAGTCAGGGACAAAATAAGACACCGGGGCACTGTCAATTGATGAGCCTTCCTCTCTAGAGGACACGTCATCAGAAGAAAGACTGAGTACACTTTGACGCTTCCTTTGTGGCAGACAAATGTTATAGGTGCAGTTGGCATCCATAGCATCCACACAAGCCAGCCAGCTGCTAGAAGGAACATACTTCTCAATAGATTCATCACACCAAATACTCCTATCAGTTTGACTTTCACTGGTCACATTGTGGCTTCGGTTCAGCTTTTTTTGTTGGAAACTCAAGTCACTCATAACCTCCATGCTAGATGGAAGAAGTCCTGCTTGTTGAACAAAGCTGGGCTCTTCTTGAGAAGTTTTTGAGCCTGTATGTTTTTTAGAGCTCAGTTTCTTAGCTACTACCACATCCTGCCTTACCACTGGTTGATCTATGCTAACAGACCTTGACAACTCTGTGACTTGCACTGTCATGGGTTCACCTGGGGGCAATTCAGCCCCTTGACTTGTATTTACTTGATTTTCTGCATCCAGCTTCACTTCATTATTTTGGACCTCTTTTTCTTGCACAGTTCCAATGCCTTGCTTAGAGGGGAGAATAGATTTTCTCTCATCTAAGGAAGCTCCTGTTACTATTTTCTCCCCTTCAGGAGTGCTATACATCATTCCTTCACATGAGCTAACAGAAAATAAGTCACGCTGCACTATATTCTCTGGGACTGCTTTACCACTTGCCACATCATACAAAGGGATAGTTTCTTTAAAGGACTTCCACAGTTGAATAGCTGGAGAGCCATTTCCATATTCTATCCTCACTTCTTCCTTCTCAAAGGCATAGCTTCCAGTAGGAAGACTTCTATACTGTGTAGAGCTGGAAGGGCTCTTGTTATGAAACTCTCTGTCTACCACAATGGAAGATCCAGATGAATCTTGTTTCTCCAAAGTACTTTCAGTCTCTGTACCTATACCAGAAGAAACACAGGCAACATTTCCTGCATCACAACCTTTCGTTTCCATACGGATATCCTGATGCTTCTTTTGCTTGTTTTCAGGCTGTCTAGGATCAGTCTGTGTTTCTTTTGTCTCCATCTTTTTCCCAGAGGTACTATAATGTCTAAATCTTGTTGCATGATAAAACATAGGGGAAGGTTGGGGAGCATTAAAATAAGGCCTTCTGTTAACTCTTGCATGTACTGGTTGCTGTGGAACCAAAAATCCAGGGTACTCATGGAGCGCAACAGAATAAAATGGAAAATAGGGATGTCCACTTCGGAAGCCTAGACATTGGGAATAAAAAAGGACAAAAATATCTTCTTGAAATAAGCCATTCCAATTAATAGTTGCTTGTATACACAGGGCTATCTACAAGATCAGAACATAAGACACTCCCCCACCAACACTTGGAAGCAAATCTGGTGCAAAAAAAAAAGAAGAGAGGGTTCATTTGTTATGGAAGGGCTTACCTGGAGAGCTACATTTGAAACAAAACTTGGAACATACACCAATTAGCTTTCCATACCTTTTTGCTATTTTATGCACTATGTTATAGCATTGCCTTTGAAAAATACAGCTCTAGATAGGTGGTAACATATACACACTTACAAGATATATTTAACAATATTGTTTCTGTGTGGATCTTGAAGTTTATATTGATCCATACCTACAATATGTATATTTAACTCAAATATGTACACACACATTAATTGTTAGGCATATTCTAGACCTCTGTATCTGTGGGAAAATCATAACTTAATATTCCGCTTAGTCTCCATTCTCCACAAGCAGATGCTTTCCAGCACACAAGCTATACATTTAACTAACACTCCAGAAATCAGATTTTTGGCAACTAAAACATTGCAATAATACTATCATAAACTCCCAAGAAGATTTTTAACACAGATACTCATTTGTTTCCTCCACTTAATAAGTGGAGGAAACAATTATTAACTTCTTAAGCAAAGCTACCACAGACAGCTCTCATTTACTTTACCTGGAGCAGGTATACAGTATGGACTGTACGGATGACTGAGGTACCATGCACTTGGAAAAGGCTGTTGTGCTGTTGGCTGTACATAAAAAAATGGTCTTGTGTGGTTTGTGGAATACGATCCACCCTCTGAAGCTGAGGCAGTATTCATTTTCTTTTTTAAATACTGGAAAGAAAAATAATCAGAATTAACCACTTGAAAGAACTGTGTGACTTCATGTTTTTGATGCTCTGTCAGAATTCAGCAGATATTCCTCTCCCAGCCCAATGAAAGCAGAATTTTCCAGGAAAAAGCAATTATCTTCCAAACAAAGTAAAGAATTTGCATTATTCTCAAGGTCAAAGGTTTTAACTTCTCCTCTGTCAAGCAAGCTTTTATTAGCAGCTCTCAGAAGTGGTACTTGAATCCAGTTTCATAACATATTTTAAAGCCACAGGACTAGTAAGTTTAGTGTAGTCTTATGTATACATATCCATATAAATAGCATTCCAGCCAAGTAAGAATTAGCCTTGAGCAAAAAACTCAATGGAAACTTCACACACTCAGAAGTTTAGTGCTTTATGAAGAAAGCACTTCCTAATGCTAACACATGCTGCATTTGAGATTGCTATAAGAGCTCCATTAATTCAGGAAATGCGCTTCATAACATACTCAAGAACAAGGTAAGCTAACCCAACAACCCAAATATTTGAGCGACACTATGCTTAAACTAGATAAGAACATATTTATGCATAAGTTCACATTCAAAGCCATACAAAATTCACAAGACAGAACTCCCTTCCACACTTACACATCTCCTCAGTTAACTAATATGCTAAATTCAGTCTATTGCAAGCCATGCAAATAATACAATCCTGTCACACATAGCTTACAAGCAAGAAGAGTAATAAAAAAGTCAGTGGAGAACACAAAAGGTCTAGTGACTAAGCAGGAAAAGAGACAGCAGCTCAGCTCTGTAGAAAGCTTGAACATCTCCAAATCACAAGGAAAGAAATGTGAATTCAAGACCTGTTACAAGGTAGCACACAGTTCAGTCTAGAGTTTCAGAAAGCTTCCAGGAACACTGGAGCCCTCTTCAGTTTCCATCTAGAATGGCCTACCAGCTCCTATAAGCACCAAAGAGCCTACGAGCTCCCTTTGCTCCCCTAGACCAACACTCCCAGAGCTATTTCGGCTTTGGAAAAAACAAGCAATATAGAAACAAAACAAAACAAAAAAAAAGGCAAAGAAACCAAACCCTAAAGCTACAAGAACTAAACTATTCATGCCCCATTGGAGCCCCTGCTAAACTAAGATCCATACTACTACAACTTACAGCCCAACAAGAAACTAACCAGACACTCAGCTCACCCTCTTTATGGCAGGCACCTACTACTTGTCTACTCCCCCTTCCACCTGAGGCTCATTAAATAGTGATGCAGGAGCCTTTTTCTATCAATGTCCGGAGGGTGAATCAAGGCACGAGGGTAGGAATCATGATAAAAGTTCTCAGCTGTTTCTTCTGCTTACAGGAAGCTAAGGCTCATCTGATAGGGGTTTAAGCTGTATCTCTAAATGAATCTAATATTTCCCTTTTGTGATGCTGGAGCTTACATGAAGGAACCAAATCAGAATATTGCTCCTCTTCTGATTAAAATGGTAGCTTTTCAGAAAAAGAAAGTTAGGTAATGCGGTGCAAAGTTTAGATTTGTTTCTGAAATTTGTTTTTCAGTACTGAGTAAAGGGAGTGATATTTTTCCCTCCTAACATGGGTCCTGTATCTGGGCCACAACAACCTATGCAATGCTACAGGCTTGTCTGTAAAGTTGCCTATTAGAAAAGAACCTGGAGGTACTGACTGACAGAGCTGAACATGAGCAGCTTGTGCCCAGGCAGCCAAGCCACCATCATTCTGGCCTGTACCAGCACCAGTATGGCAGCAGGATCAGGCTGGTGATTGCTTCCCTGCACTGAGGCTGCACCCTGAATCCTGTGTTCAGCTCTGGGCCCCTCACTACAAGAGAGACATTGAGG